>PVHY01001649.1:0-131812 GCA_004024945.1 Uropsilus gracilis
TATCACCCACAGAGCTTAAGTCATGATTTCTCCCACTTGTTATTAACCCTATTACATTCAAATTCCAGCTGATTTAGGTCTGACAGGCCATATGACAGTTAAAAAAAAAAATGATAAGTTTATAGAAACAAATAATTCACAGGAAAAGAAAATTAACTGACCCTTTAAAGAGTCTCTTAATTTCACTATTAAAAGAAGTACAAATCAAAACCATAGTGACCCATTTCTGACAGATCAGACTAGCAAAATTTTATAGTTTGACAACATTCTGTTGTCAAAATGCTATAAACCATAGGGGATATAATTTGACAATGTATTCTTAAATTACAGATTTATCTTTGACTGCGCAGCTTTATTTCTAGAAACATATCCAATGAATTCACAGAACAAAGTATGAAATGATTGTCACATATATTATTCATTAATTACTTGTTAACATTGATTATACAAAATATAAACATTGCAGGAAAAAAAGTCCCCTAAGAGAGATATCTTGGGGCTATCTACAGTGGATACAGTATATCAATCTACAAAATGATATACTGTGCAATTGTAAAGAAAAAACAAGAAAAAAACAAGGAAAATCTCTACAAAAAGCTAGGATATACTGCTAAAATAAAAACAAGATGTGGAACAATGTATATATTTTCTTGTCATTCCTCTGTCACAGTACAGAAAATAAAATATATATCCCACATTTTCATTCCAAATGCATAAGTGTATTTTCCAAAAGAAAAACTTTAGAGATAAAATAAGAAATAATAAAAATATCTGTGAAAGTAAAGACAAAGTACATTTAATCTGTATATACCAATGTATAAAACTTTACATCACAAAAATGCATAACTATAATTACACATGTAAATGCATATACATTACATTTATATATCACATAATATGCAGATATGTAATATACATATTTAAATCAAAATTAAAATCAAAGTAAAATGAATTAATTCACATATTCCTAAAATACAAACATAAATACTGAAATAATCATTATTTCTAGTAAATTTATAACACAGTACTCTGATTATAAATTCTTATTGGAAAGCTTTGTGAGAACAAAAGACCAACAAATTTATTATAAACTTCATTTTATTATTAGTTAGACTATTAATGGTGCTATTGTGAAGAAGCCTTTAAGTCAATCAATGCAGTAATAATAAATATAATAAAATAAAGTGTTAATGGTCTTAGGAACAAAGAGTTTCAGTTAAGGGAAATACATATAATTAATTAAATAAAGTAAGTTAAGTTAAAGTTAAAGTAAGTTAAATACAAAGGTTGTATTTATGAGATGGAAAGGCAACCACAGCACCTCAGCAGCAATGAGCACCCCAGTGGTCACAGAGTTGGCTGCTAATGCTATCCCCCTCCAAAAAAGGAACCAGACATCCTAAAGAAACATCTGAATTCACCTCTCAAACAGAAAAGGTTGACACCATGCCTGTGGATTCTTGTTCTTGCAGAGAGAAATAAGGGTTTCAAAGACATAACTGTTGTGTAGGAATGTAGACTGAAAGGAGTCAGTAAGCAAAGCTGTGAGAGACTATACATCAAATGTCAGTGACTGAAGTTGAATGAAACAGACTGAATTCAGGAAATTCCATAATTTAACAGTTGCATCCAAAGAAGAAAAATAGCCAACAAGAAAAAAATAAGACCTTTGTTTGTCAAAATCTGAAGTAGTTATGAAACTAACTCCTTTCCTTAAAAAATACAATAACTGAAAGCAAAAAATTATACTGTCTTTTCAGAGAGTCTAAACAAGCCCCACTGATAAGGTAAATCCTGCCTAATACAAGAAGCGATAGTAAAATTCAAAAATAATATTCTGCATTTTGAATGGTCACAGATTCAGTCAAGTATTAACTTCTGTCAAAATCTATAACAGCACTCGGGCTACAGTGACAACACATATTCTTCATTATATCCACTCTAATGCCCAACCATAGTCTGCACACAATAAAGATTAAACAAATACACACACATGAATGTACATATATATTTTTTTAAGTGGGGGAAAACTGAGGAAAAAGGGTGGAGAGGACAGGTTATAGACTGCCAGCCTCCTCTCATGCCAAGAAAACTGCTATTATGGGTTGGTTCTCAGATATATGCAAGCACTAGTCCTTCACTCCTCAAATTGAACAGGACAACCTGCTTTCTAGAGCATTTTTTATCTATCCGTCAAATACTAGTTAATGGTATTTTGCTAAAGTTAGTTCAATCAAAGCAAATCTATGGTAGCTAATATGATCCAGTCCAGGCATATAATCCTGATGCTATAACTTAATCTAGGGAGAGCTAGGTATCTGGGTATCTAGAATCCAACTCACCACATTATTCATATAAACACACAGCAGACTGACATTTCCTATGGGAAACCCAATTTGAGATAGACAGCTCGCCAATGCTTAAATTCTCAAATTCAAACTGACATTAATGTGTTGAAATAGATTTCTTTTCTTTCTTTGAAATAAAAAAAAAAGTAACTGAACAGACTTTCCACGAGCTTACTAAAAAAAGTTTCTCATATTTTCTCATTTCAATTAAAGTATGTGTATGTGTAATATAAATCTTTTATTTCAAAATATACATAGCTTGTGTACTTTGTAAACAGTGTTATTTGTGATGGAAAATAAGACCATCTGAGGTGTAATCACAATGAACTATAAATGCTAAAAAAGATAACTAATTTCATAACATGAAAGGTAACTTGGTCAAACCATACAACCAGTAAAGAATGCAACCAGAATTGGTTTTTCAGTAAACTAATTTCACAGGCCAATAACATTAACCACTAACCTCTACTACCTCTCAAAAGTACATCCTCATCCAGAATCAGGGATCCTGTCGCCATGACATTTTTCCATAGCAGGCTTTGGGAAGAGTTATCAAGATGGCACCTGAACTTGCTTAGCAATTTTACTGAGTGGGACCTATTGGACTGCTGCAGTGTAGACAAGCCTTATTCAGTCACAGAGGATGATATGTCTCACCACACAGTTCTAGAAGTGAACTGTCTATAATCCTTAGGACAGGAACAGATCTACAAGTCTGAAGATTCTATTTACATATAGAGTCAGATATAAAAACATTAAAAAAATGACTTAGGAAAAAAAGGCAGAAACAAGCCAGGCATGGTGGCACATGCCTGTAATCTCAGAGCTGGGAGACTGAGGCCAGAGATAGATCACTTGAGTTCGCAGGCTCGAGACTTCCCCAGGCAACATAGCAAGACCTAGTCTCTTAAACTTGCTGACAACATTATTTCAAAAAATTCTGCTGTAGAACTCCAAAAGATAATTAGAGACTACTATGAACATCTATACGCAAACAAATACAACAACCTGGAAGAGATGGACAAATACCTAGAACAATACAGTCATCCAAAATTGAATAAAGAACAAATAGAAAACTTAAACATGTCAATCACAAGCAGTGAAATTGAGGCAGTCATCAGAACTCTTCCTAAAAACAAGAGTCGAGGTCCAGATGGTTTCACAAATGAATTCTACCAAACTTTCAAAGAGGAACTAACACTGGTACTGTTAAAACTCTTTCAAAAAATTAAGAAAGAAGGAAAGCTACCAAATACCTTCTATGAAGCAAACATTACACTAATTCCAAAACCAAATAAAGACAGTGCAAAGAATGAGAACTACAGACCAATCTCCCTAATGAACACAGTTGCAAAAATTCTAAACAAGATCCTAACAAACTGAATCCAACATTGCATAAAAAGGATTATCCATCATGACCAAGTGGGATTCATACCAGGGGCACAGGGACGGTTCAACATCCAAAAATCAATCAACAAAGAGAGAAACAAAAACCATATGATCATATCAATAGATGCGGAAAAAGCATTCAATAAAGTTCAGCATCCTTTCATGATGAAAGCACTGGAAAAAACTGGTATAAAAGGAACATACCTCAACATAATAAAAGCTACATATGACAAACCCATAGCAAATATCATCCTCAATGGGAAAAACTGAAACCACTTCAAATAAGGTCTGGAACAAGGCAAGGATGCCCACTCTCTCTAATCCTTTTCAACATAGTTCTGGAAGTCCTAGCTAGGGCAATAAGACAAGAGAAAGACAAAAGGAATCCACATAGGGGAAGAAGAAATAAAGCTATCATTATATGTGGATGATATGATACTTTATGTAGAGAACCCAGAAAAATCAACAGAAATGTTAAATGAAATAATAAACCAATTCAGTAAGGTAGCTGGATACAAAATCAACACACAAAAATCAACAGTATTCAAATATGCAAAGAATCAATCAGAAGAAAAAGAAATTAAAAAAAAAAAAACATTTACCATCACACCAAAGAAAATTAAATACTTGGGAATAAACCTAACAAAAGAAGTGAAAGACCTATACAAAGAAAACTATAAAATATTCTTAAAAGAAATAGATGATGATGTTAAAAAATGGAAAGACATCCCCTGTTCATAGATTGGAAGAATCAACATTATCAAAATGGCCATACTACCAAAGGCAATCTACAAATTCAATGCAATTCCAATAAAGATTCCAATGACATATTTTAAAGAGATAGAACAAAAATTACTGAAATTGATATGGAACAACAAAAGACTCCAAATAGCTAAAACCCTTTTGACAAACAGAAGAGAGAATGGAAGTACTACTATTCCAGACTGCAAACTATACTACAAAGCCACAATACTTAAAACAGCATGGTACTGGTACAAAAACAGACAAACAGACCAATGGATCAGAATCAAATACCCAGAAATAAGACCACACACGTATGGTCAACTAATCTTTGACAAAGGGGCAAAAAACATACTCTGGAACAAGGATAACCTCTTCAGTAAATGGTGCTGGAAAAACTAGATCAAGACATGTAAAAAAATGGACCAGGAAAACAACCTCACACCCTGTACAAAAATCAACTCAAAATGGATAAAGGATCTGGAAGTGAGACCTGCAACCATAAAATACGTAGAAGAAAACCTAGGCAAAGCGCCTCATGAATTTCACCTCTGAAACCCATTTTGGGAAGCAAGTATGGCTGGCGAAAAAATGAAGGAAAACATAAACACCTGGGACTATATCAAACTAAAAAACTTTCTGTACAGCAAAAGAGACAATAAACAAAACAAAAATAAACACAACCAACAGGGAGAAAATTTTTGCCCTCCATACAAGTCACAAGGGTCTGATAAAGATCCACAAAGAGCTCCTACAGTTCAACAAAAACAAAGCAAAAAACCCAGTCAAAAAATGGGGAGAAGAACTAAAAAGACACTTCACCAAAGAGGAGATACAGATGGCTAATAGGCATATGAAAAAATGCTCCACATCACTAATAATCAGGGAAATGCAAATTAAAACTACACTGAGATACCATCTTACACCAGTAAGAATGGCCCATATAAATAAAACAGACAACAAGAAGTCTGGCGCATATATGGAGAAAAAGGAACTCTCTTACACTGATGGTGGGAGTACAAACTGGTCCAGCCACTATGGAAAACTGTGTGGAGGATCCTCAAACAATTGAAAGCGGACTTACCATTCGACCCAGCAATCCCACTACTGGGAAAATGAAAACATTAATTCAAAAGGACACCTGTACATGCATGTTTGTTGTAGCTCTGTTTACAACTGCCAGGATTTGAAAGCAAAGCAAATACATCAAACCGACAATTGGCTGAAAAAAATGTGGTACATATACACAATACCATGCATCAATCAAGGAGGACAAACACATGTCATTTGCAGCAACATGGATGGAACTAGAAAGACTCATATTACCAGAAATAAGCCAAAAATAAAAAGAGAAATACAGGATGGTCTCACTTATATGATGGATACAGGGAAAAACAAACAAATGAATAAGAAAAAGTAAAAACAACCAATGGGACTGAACAATGGAGCGAGAGAGGAGGAGGGGGAAGAAGGTGGGGAAGGATAAGAGCACAAAAAGAGTATGATGGTTAACAGGTTAGGGAAGTGGGAAAGCCCCGGGGCACAATATTACACAATAATGTAATATAAATAAACATATAGATGCAAATTTTAAAAATTTTAACTAAATTAAAAAAAAAACCATCACAGATAGTTGACATTCTCTGTGGATATCTCTTCTATCCCATTCCCCATTATACATTCCCAGAAATAATAATCAGTACACTGGATTTGTTGTTTGCCATTCCAGTGGTATTTGAAACTTTTAAATCACACATCAGTAAATAATATATTGTTTTGCATGGTCATAATTTTGTAATTATGTTATTGTAATATGTATATTGTAATATGTATTGTAATATGTAACTTGTTTTCTTCCCACAAAAATCATTTTTTAAAAATTAAAAAAAAAATCTGCTGTAGACATACAGCAGGGAGGGACAAAATATAGGATGGAGAAACAAAAGGTGATAGTTCCCATGTGATATTGTGACAGGAGAACTATGGAGCCTGCAATGATGTAAGGAAAAAAGACAGTATCAATTTTTAAAAAAAGACTACTAAATTGTGCCTGTAACCTTATATTTCTACATAAGATTTGTGCGTGTTACTTTCATATGACAAATTATAAATATTCTAGAAAGAACTAAAAAACAGATAATGCTATAAAACTTTTGTGAGCATTAGCTTATTCCAGAAATCATACTCATTGCTACTTATCTAACAGTGAATTTTCAATAGTTGACTACTCAAAAGAAACTAGAGGATTATGATATAGTATCACCACAATCCTTCATTTCTGCTCAAAATGTAAAGATGAAAAGGAGAAAGGTGACTCTGAGCACCTTGAAGCTTTCTCCTGCCTCTTCCATAAAAAACCTGGACATGGTTTGTAGTTCAGTCTTTAAGACCTGAGCAGATCAAATGCTGTCTTAGGTAGATAACAAGAAATAATGCCTTAAAAGGTCTTTGCCTCAATAGAACTTCAAAATTTCCAGCACAAGATATGTATAAAGTTACATGGATATAAAATTATTTTATTCTTTTGGGATGGAAAAAATAAATAAATAATGTAGCCACGCTACCCAAGTAAAATAAAAAGAGGAAAAAGTCAGAATTAGTGATTCAGAAGATGGGGGTGAAGAATGGAAAGATAGATAAAGGGGTAGAAGGGGGGATTTTTTTTTTTTTACTTCTTGAAGCTCTTGTACTTTAATCAGTTAAGAAATCCATTAAAGATTCTGCCACACAACACAGATCAAAACAGTATAGTTTCACTGTGAGCCACTTTACTGCAAAATGCAGCTGCTGCAAGAGCAATCCACAAAGGCACGATGGCTGCAAAACTGAGTATCAATTAAAGAAAATGACAAATGCAGCATAAGCAACTGCCCAAATGAGTAAGTCCAGCAAATAAATGGAGAAGAAATTAATGTAGCGGCTCTATATAGAAAATGTTAAATTAGTAACAATCTCACCTTCCCATCATTCTCATTTCTCCTATCAATCACTTGCTTTTTCTCCCTAAGCAATTGTTCACTCAAAGCTGAGCATGAAAATAAAAACAATTATTAAAAAATAAAATTCTATTATAAAAGTCAAAAAAGAAAGCCACTGCTGAAATTCATGTTCTAATGACATTTCTGATGTCAATTTTTGATTAATCATCCACTGTGTGTAGGTACCACAGGCTGTATTTTTTTTTCTAGAAAACTTTTGTCTTTATGAATAAACAAGGCTAAATATTCTAAAGATGGAATGCAATTTTTTGAAACATGATTAACCAAGATTACAGTTCAGAAAATAACTTCCATGAGATATAATGGAAAGTAAAGGAAGAAAGGAAAGAGAGGGAGTAAAGGAAGAAGGAAAGAAACCCATGCACAGCTGTGTACATAACTAGGCCATTCTGCAGGAAAACTGCCCACTAGGTCATTCTGCAGGAAAACCAGAGAGATTAATGAGATGATTTCTCGAAAGTGCTTTAGACTCCCTGGAAGTAAGGTAGTATACAAATGGAAAGTATTAGTTTTCTCATTATTCTAAAAGGTACTGTAATTCACTTCTGGATGAAACATAATAGAAGTAATAACCAATCTGCTTTCTTTTAGCAGTGAAAATTAATCAAATCAGAAATATTTTTAGTATTACTATTTAGCAAACACCAACTCCCTATTCACCAGTTCTAATGCTTATAAGATTATCATTTTTTAACAAGTGTCTGGAGTCATCATTTCTTGCCAAATTAATTTAATGTAAATTTAATTATAGGCATACAGATATTTCCGACTTTTGAGAATTATATCCTCATCACCAAAATAATCATGAGCAAATATTTATTGACTATCTACCCTGAATAACACATAAGCACAAAATGTGGTCCCTGGCCTCAAGAAGTTTGCAATTATAGACAGATGACACATACATAAATACAAATTTACCCACTCATATATTTAAATAACACGTGGATGGGGGCATCAACTATTCTTTACAAAAGAGTTTTTAAAAAAAAACCTAGATCTTCTTTTATAAAGTTTTAAACTAGTTTCTAAAGTGGAATTGCACTCAGGAAATTTTTCTAAAAGAATGGCATACTTGGCTGGATCTTGAGTGGAGCACACTGTCATCCATCCCTAAGAATCTTAGCTATGATTATAAACCTCAGATGACTCAAGTGTAAGAGAACAGTCTGTACTTTTGGTTGGTAGTTCTGAAGCCATACGGTTTCAACCTAAAACAAGGAGGCATCTGAAACCCTGAACTTGTGTAATTTATACTGTCTCTTTAAGAATCAGCAGGGTGTCACTTATCCATGCAATCTGTGCCTTATCCTTACAGTTCCTATCCTACTTCTAATTTGCTTTTTACTAATTTCTTGAAGGCTGGGAAACTCCTAAAAGTTTGAGTTTCTTTTAAGAAAAGGGTCTCTGATCAAAGTTTTTAAAATATTCCAAATGCTTTCCAGCCTTTCTTTGACTGATGACTTGTGCTCATTGACTCTGTTTTAGGGCTCAACTATTTTCTACATAGTTGAAACTGTCTAATTCATGTTTCTCATTTCTCTCTTCAAAAAGAACCAATTTTAAAAAATGATAGAATATAAAAATGGAGGAAATAAGGAGTGGTGACAATATACTTACAGTGGAAATTTCAAGTGCTTTTTGCTACGAATCTAGACAGAATGAGACAAGCAATATCTGAAAACTTCATGATAATACACTTTGAGAACAAATAGAAAATGTCACAAAGTAGTACAACTAAAACCCAAATGTATGCTGGCTTCAAAGGAACAAAAAAATGGTCTAAGATTTTAGAATTTAGAATCTCAGTTCTAGGATTTCGAAGAAAACAACACATTTAAGCTTCAACAAAGGCATCATAAGCACTACAAGGCAATCCAAGTGTCTTTTACATACAAATGTCTAGAACATTTTAAGGATACCTCCATTTCATCAAAGAGATAAAACAAACAGAAAAAATGGTAGTCAGTAGTCAAATGCACTAGTGGGTAACAATGCTGATCAAAAAAGCATTGAGTTTAATCTAAATATAGTCTATATACAGTATGAAGATTTCTCAAAAGACTGAAATGAAACTGCCATATGATGCAGCAATTCCAGTCCCAGGTTATCTACCCAAGAAATACAAAAACTCTAGTTCCAAAGAAAACCTGCACTCTTATGTTTATAGAAGCACTCCTTACAATAGCCACCATATGGAAACAACCTAAGTACCCCAAAACAGATGTGTAAAACAAGGATGTTATATCGGTACAAATTGGAATACTACTTAGTGATTAAAAAAGATAAACACATGTCATTTTTGGCAACATGGATGAAGTTGGCAGGGATTATACTAAGTGAAATAAGCCAGAAGGAAGATACATATTGGATGGGTCACTTATAAGTGGAAACACAAAACAAAACAAAGGGTAAGACATCAACAATTTTTAAATATAAGAGAGAGGCGGAAACCATGGCGTTTGGAGCTTCCTTGCCAGGGGGGAGCGAGGGGCGTCCGGGCCCACTGGGTGAGTTCCCCCGTGGGGGAACGGGGTGGGGGGCGGTTCCCCACCCACCAGTAAGTGGCTGCGGCCACTTACAAGCCGGCCTGGGAGGCACCGTGAAGCCTCCAGCCCCCGGAAGCCGGGGCGCATGGATGGGCAAGCGGTCCCCGGGTCGGCCCGCCCACGCTGGGACCTACCGGCGGGCAAGTGGGGGAGCGGGGGCCTCCATCTCTCTTTTACTCCAGCTAAACATCAGAGCAACCAGAATAGATACAACAGCAACCCCAACATAGAACGGGTGAGGGACCTGGCAAAAGTCCAGCCCAGAGACCAGAGCTGGACACAGCAGAGGGACAACCAAGAGAACCAGTATAAGTAAGACCCGAAAAACAACCATAGAGACACAATGTCACCAGGTGCACTTCTACACTGTCTGGGCCAAAACCCGGGACTTTAACTTGGAGATATATTCAAGGACAGCAACACACCTTCCCCTCATCAAGTGAAAGGAGAGGATGACCAAAGAGGGGATAATGGGCCCCACACCAAAACCGCCAAAGGAAGCAGAGGAGATGAACTTCAAAGGCAGCTTGCGGAAGCCTGAACTCATGGGCCGGGCATGGTGGCTCGTGCCTGTAAGCTTCAGCCTATGAAGCGGCCGGGGCTAGGGATCGCGGTTCGAGTCCCGCCTGGGGCCCATAGCGAGACCTAGTTCCAAACAATAGCTGGGCGTGGTGGCGCGCACCTGTAATCCCGGCTACCTGGGAAGCTGAGGCTGGGAATTGCCTGAGTCTGTAGTACCCTGGGCAACGAGAACCTGCGGTTCCACGGGCAAATATAGCAAGACCTAATCTCAAAGCCTGAACTCAGAGAAATTTCTTGACCAACACTGGCAGGAGGCAAGACCCCCAAAGCCCGACACCAGAGACATAAGGAAAAGCAGCAAAGCAATGGCGATGGGATTGAATTGGAGAGGACGGCCTGCATCAAGAAAACATGGACAGAACACAAACGAATATAATCTGGCCACCCAACGCAAACTTAAGACTGAAAATCTAACAGCAAGGTGCACCTGGACCCAACAACGCAGTCCCTCACCCAAAGAAAAGACACTAACATAGGAAATAGACTAATGGACTCAGCAAAGCTAATAAATAACAAAGAGTGGGGTGTGAAAGAATGGAGGGAGCACCAGAGGGAGGGGGAAAATTATATAACAGAGAGGTTATAACCCAAAGAACAAAATAAAATTGTTAATAAAAAAAATAATAAATAAATAAATATAAGAGAAAAAAGAAGCAAGTTATAAGAAGAAATAAATACTTTGAAAACAAATGTAAAGGCAACAAAGGGAAGAAAGAGAATTTAATGTATCTAACAAAAAAAAGAAAAATACAAATGTAAAAAATTAGTAGTGAGAAAGATACAAGTCATATTTAAAGGACAGTATCATTTCTATATCCACTGAGTAGTGATTGTCCAAACTTTTTTTCTTTACCTAGAGTAAAGAATCCAGAAACTCATGAAACCCATTTCCTCTTCTGATTGGAAAAACAAAAAGCAATAAAGAAACAAAATCATGTCCAATAAAAAGACCCAGTTTACCCATCACTATACATAAAAAGCTTAAGCATACATAAAGAATACATATTACTTACCACAAGTCAAACTTGTGGCAAGATAATTTATAATTAATACATTTGAAAAAATATCAAGAATGTCAGTAATTGAAAACTACTATTGATGTAAGCCTACAATGAGGAAACAATGACAGCAGAGTTCTTCATAAAAATTACAGATTGCTTAGTTGATAATCACCAGTAACTCCAAATAACCCTTGTGGAAGTTAACGAAGGAAAGCTCAGCTGAAAATAAGGTTAGGAAGATCTATAGAAGCAACTCTTGCACATTATCACTCACCCTCATTTAATGCACTCGGCTTCATTTGTATGTTCCACCTGAACAGAACTCACCCTTGTACTTCCAAACAGGACCTAGATCTCCAAGATCTCCAGGAATGCTTTTCTAAAACAGATCTGTCTGAAAGGGCATCTGTAATACCCATACCCCTCTACATTCTCTCGTACCATAATTTTCATAATTGTCTTCCTTTATTTTAACAGAAGACTATACCTGCAACCCATCCTAGCCCTCCCCATCTAACAATAAATAGTCAGATTAAAAACAAACAAACCTGATTTTTCCAATGAGAATGATGATAATTTTATAGTTTCCTGGTTTTCAACACACAACACAGATACAATATATTCAAAGTGAATAATATAAAAATCCTGGGTATGTGGAATTTAAAAAAGTTGTCTTCAAGTATAAAACAAGATGTATGATTAAAAGTCTCTTGACAAACTAAGTCAAAGTACATATTGGTAAACTTCCCAGAAACTAAGAAAGTGAATGATTCCAATGACTGGGTAACAAAGCCTTTTTGAAAGTCAAATGGTTTGGCAAATGGAAAGTCAATTCTTGACTTCAACAAACTTGAAGAATGACCAAATCTTGTCAGCAAACAGAGCATAAGCATTACTTTTTTATATAACAGATCACCACGTGACTTTTTGCTTATTACCTAAAATCATTTTGAAGAATTGTCAGACATTTGCTAAAACAACCCTTCCATTCCTATCAATGTAAACTCATCTATGTAAAAAGGTTTATCAAGGGCAAATCTAAGCCACTTTATCACTGTCCCTGTGAATAATCTGAGGGAAAATTCTATTCATTTTGTTAAATAAATATCTAGGTATTAGTTATTAAACATTAAAAATGCTATTGAAATATGTAATACTTCTGTATCTTTGAAAATATGTAACACTAATATATAAAATGGTAACTTACTCTGGAAGAAATTTTCTTAATAATTACAACCTCATGGTTACAGAAAATATTTTCTACTAAATTTAAATATATTCTCATGGCTTTATTAGATGAGATTATGAGATGACCAGAAAAACTTCTCAAGCATGAAAATATATTAAACTAAAACTTAAAAAAAAAAAAAAGGTAGGACAAATTGATTACAAGTTGAAGGAAAAAAAAAGAATGATGTAAAACTTCCAACAGTTAAAAAGAGAAACCTTTATTTTATTTTCACATAGATCATTGGCTATTGAGTCCCTGTGGTTTTAGATTACACTGAATTTATTTTAACTGGCATACATTTTTTAAAATAAATGTCAATTTTCAAAATCCAACAAAATCTCTTCTTGTACCAGAGCTATATGTGTGATAAAATAGATACCAACTTAGGAATGTGTGAGGAAGCAGAAAGTTCTGCAAAATTCCCTTATCAGCGAGGTAATAAGGTCTCTGCCCACTCATTTCCAGTAGCTTATGATAGATATGCACCCCAAGATCCAGACTCACCATTGCTCTAGAGCACTCTAGCATCCAGTGGTAAATTGTTCAAGTGAGATGAACACTAAATCCCTTTGGTTATTGCTCTATACTTGTACCCCAAACTGCCTGCAGTCATGCAAAGATCGCTGGTTTTCAAAAATGATATAAATTGTCATTTGCCAAAGGCTAAAGACTAATTCCTTGTTCTTTGAGAACCTGTACAAAATTTATCAGAGAAGAAATCAGATGGGATGACTTTGGACTATAGGAAGAGGTTAGGAGTTAAGTTCTTAAGCTCAATGAATTCTAAGAGTGACCTTTGATAAATAATTTACCTGCTGCATGCTTCATGCAAGTTACCTACCATCTTTTCAGGAGTAAATGCAAAAGAGATAAGCACTCTTGCCCTCCTACAAAAGCTGCCTCAAGAGGATTAATACATGCCTGAAAAGCATTTCTAGCTTCTATACGAAAGAAATGCTTAACATTGAAACAAGAAAGGATTTCAAGTAGTCATTTATTCTAGTGAATTCTCTGCCTATAGATGAAACTAGAACAAGCCAATTCCACACAGACTGGAGGCAACACTGAAACTTAACTATAATGATTGAGAAGTCAAGATAAAAAAAAAAAGATTCTTTGCTATGCAGTAGAGGTCCACAGTCTCTTACATCTCAGAGGTAGTCAGATAATCAATCTATCATTCAGCCTCTGTCCTCCATTTAAGCAGCATCATATATACCTCTGAAGTACAGCAAACCCCTGCAGTTTTTTGTTTAAATAATTCTGATGTTATTTTAAAACCTGTGGCTGCATCTATCATACTCCTATATATAAGCATGCCTGCATATGTAAAGTCTATAAAAAGTTTATTTTAAAGTAATTAAACAAGGAAAGGTGAAAATAAATTTTAAGTTTTACAAAAAGAACCCAACTCACACTTATATATGTACAAAAAACAATTATTTAATCACACGACATATTAGGTTCCACATAGCCAAGACTGAACAAAAGCAGACAAACCATTTCTCTTGTACTTCTCTTTCTCTCCTGAACTTAAGAAATCTGTAGAAGAATCAGAATGATGGAAGTTCAATGAGAGCTGAGAACTTTCTGCTCCATATCCCTAGTATCTAAGACCCAAACTGGCATGCAGCAGGCACAGAGATGACACAACAGTGATTCAAATATGAATGTTGAGGTCTCATGACTATATATGCAGAGCAAGGGTACAGCTCCACAGTGCTGTGGATATAAGTTTGATTGATTTACCTATACTGAATTATAAACTTTTTTCAGCATGAATCAATTATTATTGATACACCAAGATGTTTAAGGTATACAATATGATAATACGATGCCTGTAGAGATTGCTCTCTCTAACCACCTCAACAGAGGGGATTGAGAGGAACAATTCAGAGGCACTGTAATATTCTCAGTCTAGGGACAAAGGCTCAAAAAAGTGAAACCTAATCATAGGACTATAGAATGCTTCCCTCCTCCTAAACTTCACCAAAATACTTATTAAAAGGCAATCTCTAAGTTGCTCTTAAATATATCCACCTGCCAACTAAAAATTACAGTGTATACTAAAAGATCAAAGCACAATTTGAATTGACTGGAGAAGCATCGTATGTGAAAAAGTCACACATGGCAATTGGTAATTACCAGACAGGGGCTTCTTTTTAAAACCATACTTAATATGCTAAGACTTTAATGGAAAAGCAAACAAAGTGTAAGAACAAATATTAACTCAAAATAGTCATAGATCTAACTGCAAAATGCAAAATTACAACATGTCTGGAAGATAACAGAAGAAAGCCTAGGTGAGTTTTGGTATGGTGATGACTTTTTAGATACAAGTCAAAGTCATAATTATGAAAGAGATATACCTGATAAACTGGCTATCACTAAAATTTTTAAAAAAGGGGGGGAAATGATCTGCCCTACAAAAGGCAATGCTAATAGCATAAGGTGATGTTGGAGGGGGAGGGGGGAAATGGGATTTGCTCTGTAGAACTGCATACAAGATTTGCCAACTTCTCTTGTAGGTACTGTGCCAAGCAGTTAATGAATGTTAAGCTACCTTTTCAAATGTATTATTCCAATGCGGTAGAAATGATTATTCTCCCATTTTAAGCTGGTTTAGTAAGATTAATAATTTGATCAAGCCCTAGATTGTCAAGCCAAGCTTCATCCTAAACTCACGGACCTAGAGTAAACACTGAACCACCAAGCTCTACTGGATGGAAGCTGGAGAGATGGCTTAATCCTAATTTTGTATAAGTAATAAAGTCAAGGTAAAGGACCTAAACTAGTCTCTGAAACAGACAGATATCCACACTCTGGGAAACATTTGCTAAATCCCAATTGACAAGTATCGTGGTTATCACCAACTTTCCCAACTTTATGCCATTGCTTTTAATATGGAATGAGCTAGATCCCTCAGAGAAACGACCACCAAACTTTGTAGCCTGTCCTTGACAACCTCTACTATATGCCATTATCATGTTGATCCTCTCTCTAGAGGAGTAAGTCATTATCTCAGGGCACATTATTCCCTTAGCTACACAGACTTTGGTGAGTCAACCTTAGAACCTAAGCACAACTGGATACCCAGGCAAAAACACGATCCAGGTTCTGAGAAAGTAAGCACATCAATCATTTTTCAGAATACAAGTATTTTCTAAGATACTGGAGTTTTAGAGCAGAGAACCTTTCACCATCTTAATTGCAAAGACCAAAGGCAACCTAAAAAGAATAAAACCACTTTTGTTCTAAGGGATCCATTCAAGCTGCTAGTTTTCTTAAATTATGGACACCATCGCTGAAAAACATTTGGCTTGGAGCCAGGAGGAGTCCTCAGAATACAAAAATTTCAATGCAAACAGCTGTCTTCCTCTACCCTTTTTAGAGCCACGAAGCACAAGAGTATACTGAAGATTCAATTTACTATATTCAGACAGTTTAATGTTGTTTAACCCTAGTATTTCCTAGATTTAGTTAAACTAGTTTTTGTTTTTGTTTTCCCCCAATCTCTCAAGGAACTGTATCAACACTAGAATAGTCTGTCAAGCAGTCACATAAAGACTGGAAATGAAATCCATTCACACTAAAGACAACTGCAAATTACTAACCAGATATCAGCACATTGTGAAGGAGATATACAAAGGACTAGAGAACACATTTTGGGAAATGTTTGCATAGTTGGAGTCCATAAAATTATCTTCTGACGTTAACTTGGATATTGATGTGCTATGTAATCCCAAAGATGACTCAGCAAGGGAATACTGTGGTCAGGCCTCAGAAGTTCCCAACCATGGCTTGCAAAGGTTGGATGAGAGAGTTCTGAGGCTCCATTCATTCTGAACATTCCATGTCATTCTATGTTATTCTATGTCAACGTGAAATGAGAGAAATGAATAAGAAATTTCAATATACTACTTAGACACTTCAAAAGACATACTGATGGCTCAGATAATGAAACTAAACTGAAAAAAATCTTCAGAATATATGTTTGGAATTTAAATTAGCTCTAAGTATTTTTCCTTAATGCAAAATTAAAGGAATAAGAACTATAAAAGGGAAATAAGTCCACCATGATCTGATCCACCCTCTTTTCTCAGTCTTGGTACCATCATTCTCCCATCCTGTTGCTCCATAATTGTTCAGTTTCCCAGGAAGCCCCAATTTGCTAGAATAGTGAATTCTCCTAAACTCAGGCATATAAAGCTTTTATTACCAACCCAAGACTCCTAACAACTGAATGTTCTAGCTAGCTTCAAGGACAACTCTTCTTTGAACCCTCTAGGCATCCTCTTTACCATAATGAGGTAGTGAGGTGGTATCCACTTCTGGAAATAGCTAATCAAGCCCATGTTTTGTCTCCACTAACCCTAAGATAGACTTTTAGTTGGTATGGTGACTTACTAGCTATGTGACAAGTTTCTTATCAACTTCAATTTCTGGTAATAGAATGGTATCACACAGTATGATTGTTAGGGGAGTCTAATGAACTACTGCATGTAAAGTGCTTAGAAGAGTACCTGGCTAACAAGTGCTGATGGCCAGACAAACTTCTCCTTTCCCTTTCCTCTTCATGAGTAAAAATCCAGTTAATTTGTTAGGAATGGCAATGTGCGCAGCTGAAGAAATTGTTTTCTAGCCTTGCTTGCAGCCAGAAGAGGCCATGTGGCATAGAACTGCAATGAGATAGCAGTCAAAGTTGTTGAGTAGAGTTTAAAAGAAGGGTTAACTCAGCTAACATATATTCTTTGTCTTTCTCATTTTTCTTGACTAAATCTCAGATGTGATTATGTAGAAAAACTGTGTCAACACAATGAGGAGAAGACCAAGGGAACTGCCAACTTCGGCACTGGTGAAGCACTAAGTCATGCCACCAGCCATCTAGCTCTCTAGTTCTCATTTAATGAGGAAAAAACCCTTAACTAGTATAAGGTACCTTTTCTCTCTGGTAGCTATTGAATCTGCATTCAAATGCACCCTGGTATAGTTAATTCCTGCTATTATTGACTAAGCACATGTAACAATTTGTCTCATTATTTGTTTAAAGTTTGGTTACCCTACCAGATAAAAAATGTCCTAATCATGTTCACATGACATCTCTCATCAACCAAGAGTTCAAAACATTGGATGAATGAGTGAAATGATAATAATGGTCATCAGATTGTCTGCAGGTCTTTTGTAAAAGGGAGAAAAAGATTTTTTCTTCTCTCCCCAACTAAAGTGAATATTCTTTATATTGGCTAGCATTTATAAAAGTAGTTAGTAGTTAGTGCTTGAAAGTTCTTTGACAAATCCTTATGAAAGTTATGAGTCAGGCACTTCTTGCAATACTTTCACAGGCAACTTATTTAATCCTCCTAACAACTCTATGTGACAGGCCCTATTATCCCCATTTCCCAGATAAGGAACCTAAAGCACACAAATGTAAATGACTCCCAAAGTCACACAGCCAACAACCAGCAGTGCTGGGACTGAATTCCATATGTTTGGGTTCCAGAGTCACACCCTTAACTGCTGTTCTTGTCAATTCTCCATCACCAAGTGTCACAGAACCTTCTTTTTCCCGTTTCTAGATTAATAAGGAAATAGAGAAAATTCAACCTGAAATATATGAAACTTCTTAGCTTCACAAACCAGTCAAAACTCGGGAAGAGAATGATATGCTAACTACACAAAGCTGAGGTTACTTTGTAGGAGTAGGTATTATCAAATGTATGACTGATGACAGAGAAAATAAGGAATTATATATGGTAATTCTCTTAAGAACTTCTAGAATTTAAAATGATGAAAATGTGAGGTCAAAGAGGAAATGACATTACAAGAAAAGTCTGAAGTGACAAATGTAAGTGTACAATAAAGAAAGCTTTCTAGTAGCAAGCTAATCAAAATTATCTAAGCCTAAGCCCCACATTAAGAAAATTTTTCTTTACTGTAAGATATAATCCAAGGACTCTACTCTTGAAGCAACTTAAAAAAAAAAGATTTATAAGCATGAGAAAAGAACCACTAGATACTTCAGACATGAAGATGCATTTACATCTTAGGGCAGAGGTGTGTGAATTGGAAGACTACATTCATACTAAATTCTTCATAATTTATCCCTCACATAGATTCAGCTACCAGATATTGGTAACCAGTCCCAAGTTCACTTAGCAATACCTGTCAAGTCTTTTCAGACAACTTCACTACCAAGAACCGTGGAATTAGAGTTTGTTTTTCCTATCTGCAGTGACATCTAGTGCTACCAAACTAAAATGCACCTTGCAGCATTTATTCCAAGTATTATCACATTAACTGCATAACATGAGATACAAATATATATAACTCTAACATATGTGGCTTTTTCCACGACTGGAATGATTACTAGTCAAATGTCCCCTAATCAAAAAATCAAAAATACTTCACAAGATTAACACATTAACATGATATACTTGTTTCTCCGAGGTGAGGAAATCATTTTGTTCTCCACTTTGTCTTCAACAAAAACATATCAATATTTACTAACAGCAGACTGGGATGTTAATAGATTCTGTGGACATTAAAAGACTTCCTGTTAAATTTAACCAAAAAGCACTCCAGCTTAATATTATAATAAATACAAGCCATTTATTAAAAACCAACTTTCAGAAATCTCTGAAGGAAAATAATTTAAATGTAGATGAAGCCCATTATAGAATGGTTTGCTGATTTAAGTATGCCATAGGCTAAATCTTGTCCTCAGAATTTACATAGTAAAATTATATTCTAAAAGATGCAGGCTAGCCATATTCTCTTTATCAAAGTAAAGTGCCATTCTGGTACTAGAATGTAGGTCTTTGGAAACCATTTAAAAAGACATGTAAAGTAAAAATAAAGATCACTGGATTAAGAGCAAGAAAACAGTTTCCAGTCTTGTTTCAGCCTCTAGAACTTAGTGACCAGATTTCTCTTAACTTCAATTTTCAGTTTAAAAAAAAATTGAAAACCAAGGGCAAAGAAGTGTTTAGCCTAGATTCTTTCCTGAGTCTGACTTCTAATATTCTAGTTCTATGAAAAAGATGATCTTTAGGATCTCTCTGAGCAACTCATACAACAAAGGAGATCTGATTTAAAACCAGTGCTGGGAATACAAAGATCTTCTTAAGATGTTTAGGTGAATGACTCGTGATTTGGATCAAAAACACATTAAATTATACCCACTATGACCCAGCACTTTTTAAACCATAATTTAAAGCTTTTTCATAAAGACCTTTAGAAATCAGGTAATTTAAGTGGACTATGATTCTAAACCAAGACAGTCATGAACATTCTGGTTAAATGAGGTTTTACCTCAAGAATCACCAAAATAAGCTTAGGTCTTTGTTTAGTTTGCAGGGAATGTTTATCCAAAAGTTTTGTATGATCAGAAAAGAGACTGCTTGCAGTTTCTAGCTACAATTATATTTATTACTCTCCTGCTTTACAGGAAGAACTTTAACTTGTTTAAAAGAAAAGAGCTATGGCTCAGAACAACTAAGAGATGGGCAGAAGTGGAATGGACAGAAGAATGCACAATCAAATTCAATAAAGAACTGACTGACTTATTTGGAGTGAGCATGTTTTCACATACACAAAGTGAAGTGAGCTGGAGAAAGCTGGAGGATGACCAAGTAACAGAGGACATTCAATACTGGGACAACTCAGTTAATGACCAGGTCTGGGGTAAAATCATTTAGAAAATGACACTAATTAAAACTACTAAATGTTTAAATCATTAAGAAATCTGAAGTAGAACCATACTGTGATAACATTACACACTCAACAAAAATGGCTTCAGATAAGCAACTGGGCTTCTCATATATTTCAGATGAGAATGTATATGGTACTACCAATTGTAGAAGGAATGTATCTGAAATTGGTTCCCCTCCCCCCTCCAGGGAGGTTGTGGCAGTTAACAAGGTGCTCCTCCCCCACTGGGCAGTGGCAGTTGGCCCCTCCCCCCTTAGTTGTGGCAGTTAAACTGCCTGAAGTGGCAGTTGGAACAGGAAATTGGGACCAGAAGCAGGGGGGATAGAAAGGGAAGGAGCAGAGACTAGTGGAACACACCTTTTGGGGAGAAGAGAGAACTTTTGGAGAGAGAGGAACTTTTGGGAGAGTTGAAACAAGAATGGGGGGGGGGGTAAAGAGTAGCCCAAGTGACCAGGCTGGGCAAAAGCCCCCTGGAACAGTGAACTGGAGGTGACAAGGAGCCATGGTATCTGGCAGAGGGCCAGTGTGGAGAGTATGGCATTGCAGCAAGGTGGCCTGGAAAGCTGGTACCTAGAGGTGGCCAGCAATTTGGAAAGCTGATTTGTGCATCAGCAATTGTGGAAGAAGTTTGAAGCACATTGAAAAAGTGGAGCAGCGTGGAACACTGGAGAGAAAAGAAGAGGGGACGCCGGAGAAAGGACTGGACTTTGTGATAGTGCCTATCTCTGAGGTTCAGAGGGGGTAAAGGAACCATCTCAGACTATGTCTTGGGACCTTTGGGACTGAGAACGGTAACTGGGGAAAGATAACTACCATTTGTGGCCTTAAGGACTTCTCGTTTTCCCTGTTGAACTCTCTTGTTAATAAACCCTGTTGTTAACTTCATTTCGAGTGGCAACTGCTATGCACAGGTGAACCGGACCTGGGGCTTGTCAGTTGGAGGGCTTTTGCCTTCCCCCCCTTTTCAGACCCGATTGCATATCTACTACTAAAGGTAAAATATGCTACACTATGATCCAGCACTCCCTCTCCTATATACCCCTCAGAAATATAACACATCTTCAACAAAAGGTATGTATGAGAAGGTACACAGTAGCAATATTCTTCTAATAGTCCCAAACATGTACAAGCCCCCCCCCAAAAAAAACACAGATGAATTGTCATCAAGAAAAACTCACAAACCCACAAATCTGTGTAATTTCATATGTGTAAAGTTTAAAAGCAAAATAAAACCGTGCTTTTAGAAGCTGACTTAGACATCTCCCTTTGAGAAAGTGACAAGAAAGGAACATCAGGACTCTGAGGAGCTGATAATGTTCTGTTTCTTCACTGGCTAAAAGGTAAATGGTTATGTTTAGAGTATGAAAATCCATTTTGAGTGATAGCCTTGAAGTAGATAGTGTTCTTATGTCTGTAAATACCCAGGTTAAGAACAGGGTCCCAGAACACATTCAAAAAGAAAGAGTGGTAACCCTCACCCCAAAACACACACACACACAGACACAGACACACACACACACACACACACACACACACACACACGGGAAAAGAAAAGGTAGAGCAAGAGGGATCAAAAGGAAATCATCGGTGAAGACCTCTAAAAAAAGAGGAGTGCACAACCCCCACACCCAAGATAGGAAGCCCATAGATAATTCCATTAGTCTCCTGAAGAAGGATCCTAGTCCTTCTCAAATATAAGGAATCCTTAGAGTTCACTCAAGCCAGTCTACCCCATTTATACCTGAAAAACCTAAAGCTAAGAACTAGTTAGGGAGATATCCACGTGTCAAAGCCAGATCACCTTTGTTAATAAGATAAATAAGTATAAATCATCAAGATATTTCAAGAAAATTAACTATATAACCACCAAGAATGTATAAGAACTCAAGAAGGAAAACACTATTGTCCATTTCATTCAAATTAGATGAGCAATGAAAGATGAAAAATAAGTCACAGAGAAAAGGGCAAGCTGGGAAAGAGGAAACACTCTCAGAGAAACCTGTAAACACACAGCACCCTCCAGGTGAAACAGGGCAAGACTACCACTACATCAAGACATCACTCAAAATACTACTACTTAGCAGGTCTGGATAAGTAATTCACTTTGCCTTGTCAGAATTATTTTAGATATTTCTTTTCTAAACAACCACCATTGTAGTAAAGGCAACAGAAGAATTACAAAGAAGCTAGTCTCAAATGAAGTAAAATATTACCTATAAGAGTAGACAAGAACACATGGCTGGATAGATACATAGCAAAAAAAATTTCATGATGCCCTGAAAATAATTACGATAAGAACAAATGCTAATATCACACAAGAAGAAAAAGGGGGGGGTAGGGTACCCCAGGGAAATAACCATGACTCTGCTTAATAAAAAGATTAGAAATGAGTCAAGGCAAAATAAGTGACTAAGTGGGAATGAAAAAAAAATCAGCTTAATGATTAAAGAAAGAGCATTACCAAGCCCAAAAGGAAATCCGAGTCTCTTATTTCAGAAAAAGCAAATCTTGTCTTGACATTTACAGAGGTAACAGTGCAGATGGTACTCAAACAGCGGCCATCATCTATTTTGGTTTCTAAAATGCTGATGAACCACCAAATTCACTGCTCAAAGAGGATCACTTCCCCTCATTCAACCCAGCATCACTTTCTCAGATCGTTTTTTCACAACAATCTTTATAACACAAAAAAGCAAAGGAGACAAGGGTCAGAGGAAGGCCAAAATAAATTCCAGTGCATGTGGACATGAGAAAAAAAGTGAGGATCATATACTCAGGTCAAAAGCACAGACCTTGAAGTAGGACTCAAACTCTGGACTGAGCTTCTTTCTTTAACTGTGTGCCCTGTGAACTCAGTTTCCTTGTCCATTAAAAGAAAAAAGTATTTACCTCCCCAGTAAGACTACTAAGCAGAACAAGTTAATAATAATAAAACTAAAAACTATTCTATGCATGCCATTATTGAACACTTGAAGGAAAACTGAACTTTTAATTTTTACTTACTGGTCTAAATATTTTAACTATATTCAATTAAGTTACTAGAAAACTCTAAAATGTGTTTGGACATATAATATATGAACATATTTCTCAACTGTAAATTTTCTAAAACTAAAATCCAGGTCAAGTGTATCTGACAGAAATTTAGCATCTGAATTGAGATACATTGTAAATGTAAAATTTGTGCCAATATCAATGTTTTGTTAAGAAAAAATATTTTAAATAACAATGATTTTATATTAATTTTGTTTCAAAATGGTAAAATCTTTAATATAAATGTACCAGTAAAATTAATTTCTCCTATGACTTTACACTTTTTCAATGAAGCTAGTAGAAAACTTAAGGTCCCAAATGTGGTTTTGCATTATTACATTTCTATTAAACAATGCTGTCTTAGAGCAACACCTGGCACATAATAAGAGTGCAATAAATATGACCCACTATTATTTCTATTAGTGTTGTCATTATTAATTGTTGGGTACAATGCAGTATAGGAGACCCCAAAACAATTAAAATATGCCTCTATCTTTTGTATCTCTGAGTCCAGAATAGTCCTAGCAAAGAAAAATCAGAGATACTGTAACAAATTTGTAGAACACAAATTACTGAAAATCAAGCTGTGGGGGGAAAAAGATGAAAAGAAAGATGCCTAAGAAGTATACTAAATTCATTGCAAACCTCTGAAACTGTGATTCTAAATATCTATGTAAAATCAGAATTAATTTTTGTTAACCACTCAAACTTGATTCAGGTGAAAACAGAAAACAAAACAAAAAAAAATTACACAAAGAACTCAGACTGCAGGTAAACATCTGCTGTTTGTGGATATGGTTTTCCTCCTGGTGGTTCCAGACCTTTTAAGGGGTCTTGCCTGGCTTCCTAGTCCATGCTAAGAGTAACCTGGATAGGGAGTAGGAGAAATTTGTTCATGGATACTATGGTCATAAAGATTGGGAAGAGATAGGCAGGAGAAAAATAAGTCTGTGTCAAAGTCTCACCATGAGCAGAGCCAGAAAAGAGGGCTCAATGAATACATAAACTCAATAAAACAAGGTCAAAAGTGTTCAGAGGAACTTCATAATAAATGAAAACTGAATATAACTTAAGTGAATAATATATGTGGATTAGTCACATAAGAAAAGACTGCTAAACACAGCAAGGATGGCCATTTAAAAAAATGGTTTTTTTAATTTATCGACTTTATATATAATTTTTTCTTATTCTGCTGTATATCCCATAGTTCTTCCACCACCATCTCACACATGAGGATGATCCCTTGTGCCTAATTCAGGGGAGGGATGAGCATGAATGATTCGTAATGACAAAAACACTGTGATAAGATAACAAAAACAAAAAAAATAGAATATACTATATGCATGATTCCACTTATAAGATGTTCAACAACAGAAGAAACACAGGTAATAGAAAATTAGATGTCAGAAGAGTGGTTACTTCCGGGAGAGGGGACAAAAAATAACCAACTAAAAAGGACAAGATATTCCCTTTGGGGACATGAGAAAATGTTCCATATTTTTGTCTAGATATACACAGATTAAAAACTTAAGAAGAACTGTACACTTCATATTTGTACTCTGTGTATGCTGAACTGCATAATAATTCCTTTTAAAAAGGCTTTGAGCTGGGCATGGTGGTGCTTGCCTGTAAGCAGTAGCCAAGGAAGCTGCCGCTGGGGTCAGAAATCGCAGTTCAAGTCCGACGGGGGGCATGTAGCAAGTCCTAGTTCCAAAAAAATATAGCTGGGCGTGGTGGCGTGCACCTGTAATCCCAGCTATCTGGGAAGCTGAGGCTGGGATTGCTTGAGTCTGTGGTACCCCGGGCAACATGAGCCTGTGGTTCCACGGGCAAAAACAGCGAGACCTAGTCTCAAAAAAAAAAAAAAAGTTTTGTGCACAAAACTCCCCATTTAATAATATATCATCATATTCAGCTGCAATTTATTTTCAAATGTCTCCAAATGTTTGCATGAGTGTTGATCTGAGGAAGATCAACACTGGAGGAAGTTATGTGCATCTTTTTTCTTTTGATGAGCTTCCACCTATGGAATGCACATGGACAGATGTGCTTTAAGGAATGATTTTCTACATGCTTTAGATCTATGGCTCACAGTTCCTGTGAAGTTCAGGACATTTGTCAGTACAGAGATTCTGTGGTGCCATCCACAACAAATCTTCTTTCAGGAGTTCTCAGAGTTCAGAAACTATTTTTAAAGGGTACCAAAATAATTCTCAATGGAAACCACTTCCAGATGGAAAATCAGCTTTCTGTGACGGGCAGGCTAAGTGTTATTTAAGTTGTTCTGGATGTCTGGATGAAAAACTGGACTTAGCAACTTAACAAAGTGTCATAGCAAGTTTCGTTATTTGATTTCAGTCAAATATGCTACAGATTGCCATTAAAATACACTTCAATGTACTTTCAGGGACAAGACAAGAAAAGCTTAAATAGAATATATTAATGCAAACTGTATCAGAACTAGGAAAAAAGTGACTAACTTTGGTGATGTCTGCGTTGTTATTTTTTCAAGGACAAATCACAGCTACTTGGGAATAACTCTTCTCACAGGAGTCTTAGAGACATAAGACAACTTGCTCAGCAAGGCTGCTTTTAGCTGGCAAAGTTGGTGCCATAATGTATTATATAAGATTTATAGCCATCTCTCCTCCATTCCACCCTCTGCTAGCATCAGAATATTCTGATAATAAACATGCCACCTAGATCCATATTTCTTCTTCACTAGATGCCCACTTGCTAATTATACTGTCTTACAGATAGACACCATCATTTTTCGCTAAGAGATTTGGAGCTCTGCTGCCTGGAGTTAAGAGAAACTGCTCTCATCCTTAAATAATGCAAAGGCAAAATGAACCAGGATGGTAAGGAAAAGTAATCTCTTAAAACCTGCTGTTGTGTTACAAAGGGAGGGCAATGTCATGTTGCTGCTCATAGTAACTGTTGCTAGGTAGACTAGGCTGGGAAAGGGGTCAATTAGAAATTAAACCAAATTCAAAACTAGATATAAAAAGGAGGACAGAACCACATTTAAAGCTTATCTGAAACCAGGTAATCAGTGTAAAGAGATAAAGGAAATGTGTTTCAATACATAGAAGTCACTGTGTGCCATTTTCAATCCTAACACCAGAAAACAGTGCTCTCTTTTGTATAGAATAACCACACCACAGTACAGATACACAGTTGGCCCTTTCCAGAAAAATATGGGATTTCTGCATCAGAAAGGAAGTTTTCAAAACTCTTTCTCTTAAGGAGGAAAAAAAAAATTATATTGTTGCATAATTTGCATGCTCTGCTTGCCTCCAATTACCCCACACTACTGCAGGTGACCAGGTTCCACATCTGTGGGGAAATGTGGATGGTATCACCAAGATTCACCTGCTCTCCCAGCCCCACAGTTCCAGTAGCTGTGGCAAATGGGCCACAGCTCTAAAGGTGAGTCCTGGTTTATCTCAATCAATCAGGGCAGCCCATTCCCTTATCAAAGTGACTGGTTTATGGCTCACATAATCCAGGCCTACCTCAGTCCACAGACTATCCCTGTGGCCCCACTAATTGGTTCTCAGTGTACCAATGAGTGCATAGTTCAGGATTTTGCTGGAGGCTCTGAAACCCAGGCTCTGAATTTATATGGTGTGGTGGATGACTGTAAAACCAAAAAATGCCAATCTCATGCTGCCACTCTGATAGAAAAATGCCTTATAATGAAGTCAATACTCCAAAAAAGCAAAACCAAGAGCAATCCCAGAAAAACAGAATCCCTGAATTCAATCTTACTACCTCTGTTACAGTGTCAAGGTTCAGATGCTCATTGCCGCCGTCAAGTGAACACTTAGTTAAGAGTCAAAAGTTAGGTAAGAGCTGGTAGGAAGATATCAGGTTTATTCAGGAAGCAGCAATTTGAGGAGATAGAAGATTATGGTTTCAAAGACCACCTGGCATCTCCCAAGTTGACCAGGAAGCTTTAATGGGTCAGGGACTGTGTGTGAGTCAGCATGCTTTATTTTAATGTGATGCTAACTCAAGGCCAGCACCATTCCTCAAGGGCAAGGGTCAGTGGTGCACAACAAGAGTTGTCCACATTAGTCTCAAGTCAGTTTTGCCTGGATTTCTAAAGTTTTGTTTTCAGGAACAGAGGTGGATGAGGAACTCAGTGGTGACACCTCCAAACTATTACTCTTCTGAGAGCTAATACCCCTTTGCCATTTAAGTCACTTTGAAAGAAACAAATGAAAAATGCTACATAATAAAATACCTTAGAAGTAATGCCATGTCATATGTTCATAAACTATGCGTTTAATAGTTAATAGTTTAAAAAAAATTTCTGCCCAAATGATTAAGATACACATAATGGGCAAGTTAATTTTACATCTAAAAGGACGAACTCATAGAAAACAAAATGGGGGGGGGATAAAGAACATTACTGTAATGTTTACAAGGCTAATGATACTCTGGATACTCCTTCTAAATACTTCACATCATCTCATTTCTCACTGTATGTGATACTTTTATGTCTGCATCTTGCAGTGAGGTTCTGAGAAATGAAAGATCAGTGTGACCAAGGTTAGAATGCACAGGCCATAGTTACTAGGTTAGCAGTCCAACACCATCTCCTCACTCCCAAGCTCACCGTTATTACATTATCACCCACTCCTCTCCAAACTCACAACTCTTAGAACTCCTGCAAAGTGAGTCAAATATATTCCTGGGTGATAAGAACAATAACTGAGCTGTACTACCAACTACACCAAGCACCTACAATTTAGCGCACCCAGCAAGTTCAGATGAACATAAAGCATACTTCCACATAACCAGGCAACCTTTTCCTCACTGGCTGTGGCAATAAATATGCAGTAAGAACCCGTCAGTGCACATGCCTCGCTGCAAAAGATCAGAAGGGAAATCCCATTTGTATTCAAAATAATTTACTGCATGGTATCAACATTTAACAGGGTGTATTTGACTTATTCTGAGCCTTCTGCCCCAGAAATGCTATTCAAAAGTAAGAACCAATATATACTTGCAACACCTTTATTTACAGGCAGTTCCTTCAAGATGAAAACTGCCAGAGAAAATACGGTAGGTTTGGCATTACTAATAACTTCTGAGCTGGTTATGAAAACAGCTCAGCTTAGCCTCTGACTGATAAGTTCTTCCTTCAATCTCCAGTGCTGTAGCTTTGACTGTCAATTCCCCCCAGCTTCTCCATGAATTGTCAAGCCCTAGTTTCAGAGACTAATGAACTTTGTTTATTTCTTTGCCTTTCATCTTTAAAAATAGTTTCAAGAATAGAACTTTAAAAAAAGGAAAACATATAGTTTGATGGAAATTAACAGAATCTAACTTGAATGAGAAGTTGACAAATTAACAACTGCATACTATATAAAGTATATTCACATCTTTTCTGCTTCAGATTGGGAGTCAATGAGATAGTATGTGTGAAGACACTAAATAAAGATAAAGGGCTATGCATATGGGAGTACTGAAGATAGCTTTCATTCAAACAGACCTAAAATCTACTGAATCAAATGTGCCCACATTAATCCACAGATTAAAGCAAGGAGAAAAATAATTTCTTATAATGTTTTCTCAACTTACTTTTATTGCAACCCCCCACCCCAAGTCTTCTCTTCAGTCAATAATCTGTTCTATGAAAATATAGGAACAATTGGAAACTAAGTACAGTTGGAAATCACTGGGCCTGGTTGGAAAGGCAGAAAGACAAAGGAGACAGAATAAAAGAGAGTTGTGATTGAATTTTTTTTGCAAACATTGTAATTTCCTTAGGTAATTCCTCACATCTAACTCTAATTTTAATCACAGGACTAGCACCCATTCCAATGGGACATAAGCAAATAAGGTGCAAATAAAGGTTTGAAAATTGCTTGGATATTGGGACTTATCCTCTCTTGGTCTTCCAAGGACCCTGAAGACACTATATAAATGAGTTTAAAAAAATAGAAACAACAAGGCCAAATTATCTTTATATGACCATGAATCATGTGAATAAGCCATTCTGGATCACAGAATGCCCTGGCATGAGTGAGGGTTGCAAAATCATGGGACGTAACAGGTGATTGTTTAAGCCACCAGGTTTCAAGGCAGACTATTAAATAACAAAAATTCTCAAACTTATTCTGAACCGTCTCAGAAATCAAAAATCACAGCTAAATTCAAGAATTATTCATTGAACAATTCCTATATATAAAGAAGTAGTACATAAGACACTAGACTTCATAAAATATGCTGAGAAGAGCAAAACACATTCCCTGATCTCACGGAGTTTATAATTTAACAGAAGGAATGATGAGCATATGGATCATCACAGTACAAGAAGAAAGATCAGCCATCATTCCTTTCCATATTCCAGAACGCTTATGGTTCACATCTCACAAACTCAATCCAAACTTAATATTCCCAAGACCTTCTCCACTAACTACAGCTACTTGGGGCCTTAATAACCATCCTTTGTCAGATCTACTGGCCCCTGAGCAAAACAGAAAGAACTGTCCTCATGGAGCTTATATCCTAATGGATATAAAAAAAACCCTTGATATCTACAGAGCTTTTCAAAGTGTTATACAAAAAAATAGATATATCAATCAGTGGACATATCTTTTTAAGTAAATTTAAATAATAAAACAATGGAATAAAATAAAAGTTTACATGATCTAAGGCCTCAAACATCAAACCATCTGAAAGATGGACTATACTGTTTTACTAACAAATGAGTTTTTTAAAAGAGAAAAGGAGAAGGTTATGGGAGCCTTACAAAAGGATGACCAATTGTAAGAAACAGTCTTCTAGCACAAGCATGTAATCTCCATGAGGCACAGCGGTTTTTGCTTTGCTTACTGGTATACCTGACACCTAGAACTGAGGGTAACAAACAAGATGCACTATATAAACATGTTTTTAGTGAATTAGGGAGCAAGAATGAATGGGCAGATGGAGATATGAGTAATAGGTTGATGAATGGATAGGCTAGAATGAGGTGATCTTGGCAGGGAGAATATTTTTGAATTCACGGTAATGTTAGAAAATTATCGGCACAGGCAGCAATTCTATTTTATGAGAATATCATTTTGTCAAAAAGACACTCAATACCTCTGTCCTGTCTTTACCAAAACGTTTTCCAAAATTTGACAATGAAATTTTTAAAAGTTACAAAGTGAAACTCACAGAGCAGGTACTGAAGTATTAGAGACATGACCTGCACTGGGATAGCACTAATCGCAGGTGCTGAGTTGAACTGACTCGACAATGAAAACAGAAGAGGAAAGAAGAACACTCAATTCAGAAATTCCTACTACAGTCACTTTCTGCTTGGATGAATGCTGGAAATTCAATGCATTATCTTCTGGTAGCCAAATGAGCTCTAGAGATGTTACTTTGTATTTTTAAGAAGGCAAAAACTAACTGTGAAGTCTGACCATCTAAGGTTAGAATTTTGAATCAAATGCCCAAATGACTGCTAATAAGGAACGAGACACATGAATGAAAGAGATGTCACCTTCTTAATCTGAACAAAATTAATGCTCACAAATAAAATTCTGTTTTACATACCTTAGGTTTAATTCTTATACAAAGGAGAAATCAGGATTAACTGCATCTAATGGAGAAATGGGTCTAAAAATGTCATCTTTCCCAAGCTTTGCTTATAGGTTATGTAGAAACCAGAAGATTCAGTGCCCCGAACAGCAAGAATCTAGACAACTGGCAACAACAGGAGCCTGCTGAGAAGATCCAGTTATAAGTGCTCTTTCCAAATTCATTAAACTACCCAATACACATCTTTTCTACATAATGGAAAACTATAGAGAGTCCAGAAAAAAATATATTTTATAGGTTACTATAATCTTGCAGAGACAAAAGTTCAGTTGACTGATTCTATGGTAAGACAGAAATAAGTTGAAGTATATCATTTCCTGAAATTTAAGCTCTGGAAATCTTAAACTGGTTCTGGATTCCAACTTCATTTTACCATATTTCTTATTAGTCAAAACATTCTGAATGAATACTTTTTTTTTTCTCCCTTTGATGTGTTAGCTACCCCTACCCATTTCTCTTCCCCACAGATGGAATATTAGGACACCAGCCCAATTTAAACTTTCATTACGATCCCATCATCACATAGACTCAAATGTACTCCATCCTCCAAATCCAGTTCATCATTCAATATTAGAAAAAAAGTCATATAGTTAATGCCTGAAAAGAAAGCAATTTTAATCCCACTCATATTCCTACAAATACCATACTTTTCAAGGACAAGCCTCTACAGCTACAATCTTTGCATGAGCAGCTGCTTCCTCAACCCTACCACCCCCTGCCAAGCAGGTCAATGTCCTGTGTGGAGTACTTAGGACACAAGAGTCAGTCAGACACTGGAGTAATCAAATAATAAGTGTTCAGAGAGGAAGAGCTTCCATTTACTAAAAATGAAAAGAATAGCCAGTGCTGGAGAGATTCGAACAAAGAGCATGCTCAAGCTATATGCAGTTCTTAGCAGTTCGGCTCTGGACAGACACAGCTCAGTCAGCTCTCCCTTCTGTTGTGCCATCTGTCAGACACTTGAATGCTTTTTGCTGCAGTCCAAACGGTCTGTGATTTATTCTGAAGCACAGAGCTCAAGGAGCTATTTGGAAGTCAGACAACATATCTTATAATCATTTATAAAATGCTATAACAGAGAAATCAAAATGTGTACAGAGAAGACAAATCAAAAAGATATATAAAGGGTGGGGTTAGGGGAAAGGGAAAATGAACAAAGAATATGTGGACTCCTCATTACTTAAAAATTTTCACCAGCAATAAAATATACAGGATTTATACAAAACCAAGGCAAAAGGTACACAGGAGAGATATTAAAACAGTTACTTTAGAAACCACTTCAAACGCTAAGCAGTCAGCACAATATCATAGTTATGCAAAAGGAGAACCAACACCAAGGCTTGAAGAATGCACTGATCCTAGGGTTTGCAGACACTGGATTTATTACAATATTAAGTTCAAAGTCCTAGGAGAATTAGGGGAATTTAAGACAAACTCAGTCAGGATGAAAACCTTCTTTGGGTAGTATTCTAAAAGACTTGAAAAGAGACCAAATTAGAGACAAGTATGTTAATACACCAGATACTAAGGAATCAGAAAAGCAAAAACACAGTAAGAGACAGGAATGTCGAGCAAATTCTGGTATCATGTAGCAACAAGATAGAAACTACCACATTGTTTAAATTCCAGGGGCTTTAATATAGGGAAGAGCTGGAAAGTCATCAGTGATGATGCAGTCACATACAAAATGACAACAGAAAGAAACTGGAACTAATCCAAGGTAGGAGGAACAAAGAAGAGATGTTTCTGGAAGTCAGTGCCATGTCATCAGGTAGAAGTGAGATGGGTCATGTGGATGCCACTGGAGGAGGAAAGGTCTATTTTCTCCCTCGAATCTCCCATCGTGAATTTGCAGGAGCCCAGGAAGGGCAGTCCAGAGAGAACCAACTCCTCCCACAATCACCCGCCTCTCCCACAGAGCAGGAAAAGGGGGAAATCAGATCTGAGGGCAAAGACACCCAAGACTGTACCTTAACCATTGGGTGTAGAGACAGAACACCCTGAGCATATTATAAAAGACATGTGCTGACTCAGGATGTTGGCAGTGAGGCCTGAGAGTCCACATTTCCAACCAGCTGTTGCTGCTGTTGCAGCACAGTAACTATACTGTGAATGGCAAAGACCTAACTGATCCAAATGAAAGGCTTGACTGCTATTAAGAGAAATTCAGTCACATTCCTACCAATAAATAAAGCATAGAGAAAGTTATATATAAAGGCTTTCAAATGAGAAGAATGAGGAGTACACAGATAGGAGCATTACCTGGGATGACTATAGCCTGCAGAACACTCCATGTTCCTTTTAATACCAGGTCATCCTTTGTATGGTTCAACGGTATTATGTGTTGAATTATAAGTATTCCCTAGAATTCCTATGCTGGAGCTCTAAATCCTGGTGCCTCAAAATGGAACTGTATTTGGAGGGTCATTAAAGTGGTCCTAAGTTAAAAATGAAAATGAAGTCATCAAGGTAGGTCCTGACCCAATCTGACAAGTTCCCTTAAAAAAGATGAGACTGGAGCACAAAGGTGACCCAGGATGAAGATCCACAGAAAAAGGTCTTGTGAGGGCACAGAGAAAAGGGGGTGACCCAGTAGCGAAAAGGGGGTGACCAGTAGCCAAGGCAAGAAGCCCCAGGAGAAACCAACCCTGCTAAAACCTTGTTCTTAGGGCTTCCAGCCTCTAGCACTGTGAGGAAACAAATGTCTCCTGCTGAAGCTACCCACCTCTGTGGTGTTCCACTGTGACCAGAAATTAACATGAAGGTTGTTGTTTTTGTTTCTCAGCACTACTTTGATCCAGTAAGTTTTCTCTGCATGCCAAGTTGGTAAGAAGCAAAGTTCCAGGAACTGGTTCACAGAATAAGAGACAGTGCTTGCATGGACCCTGCTCTTCTTTACTGACACAAATCAAGACCAGCATACTCAGACTCAGGAGTACATTGACAGAAGTAAATCCACATGCCATAGAAGACACAGATTCACTCCACCTGGGAACTCAGAACAGAGACAGATAACAGCGATCTTCAGAGTGGATTCCAATAGCTTTATGGAGGGAAGCATCTTGAATGAGGGAGCAACACAGGTATAGGACAAGAGACACCAGGAAGCCCCAAAGTCCAAGTGTGTGGAGACTGGAGTAGGGGTGCCAGGAATGGTGGTGGCAGACAGAACTGTGGTAGAACACATGAAACAGAAAGAGAGAGCAGAAACTTTGGTCATGGAAGGTGGTCATGAAAAGAGTTTGGACTTCAATTTCTAGAAAATGATAATCAATGAAATTGAAGAAGGTAGAATAAGTGCCAAGAAATCAGATATACAGAGTCATTTATATCTCTAAGGTAAACATGTATTGTTATCTACTTTGAAAACAGCTGTTATAATACATTATAATACATAATATATTGCTGTGTATAATTATATGTGTATTTGTAATATACATATATAACTACATACGTCTTTACAAAATATAACAATGCATGTGTGTGCACACACACACACACACACCCTTAAATAAAAGGAAGAGGTTGCCATTCATGATGATTTCCAAGTTGAAACATAAAAGAGGTGACAGCTGTGATATAAGTTTTCTAAGCCAAAGCGCCAGAAAAGGAACTGAAATACCTAAGATCCCAGATGTTCCAGGGCCCATTCTTTATCACCCCAGGGCCCCAGACTTGTGGAAAAGTCAACACCTTTTGTCTGAGCATGTCTCTACCAAGCAGCATTTCACTCTCTCCAACCTCACTCAACAAGACCTAGGACTGCACTCACCCAGAGGGAGGAAAGCCATAGACCACACTAAAAAGGAGGGAGCAAAGTTATTTCTGAGAGCATCTAAGAGCTCAAGAAACTGATATTTCTGGGAAATTTTGGTACTTTCAGAAGTAATTTTGACTTCAATGAACCTTTGTCTTACAAAATGACTTGCAGCTCTTACTCCTGCCTGAGAGGAAACTCCCGTATATTCTGGAAGAAATGCCTCATGATGTGTTGGACGCCAGACGCAAGTATGAGAAATGAACTGACGAGGAGAGATGGCCCAGCAGCAGCCAGGGGTCAAATGGAGGTATGGACCATAAGACAACTTTATTAATAAAAGAAAGGGATATTTATAGGGACAAAGGGAAAGGGCCTGGTGAATTTTAAAGAAGATAAACAAACTTGAGAGATAATTAACATTTTAAAGCAAAGAGTAACTGAGGAAGGGGTAGAGTAGGCTGGTGGTCCCTAACTTAGATAAGGAAAGTTAATGGATGCCCGTGCATCTCAGGAGGTTATTTTTGTAATTTAGTCCCTAAGTTTTTTACTGGCAATGATGTATGCTGATAAATTAAATTTCAGGTCTTATAACTGAAAAAGGAACTATAACCTTATCACACAGGTTGCTACACAATGACTAGATCATTCCGATGACTGAGATGAGTTACATTCTATTCCTTGGTCCTCTCTTCAGACAACATCCAGGAGTCTCTTCTGCAAAAGACTTGTTCATTTAGTTGGACAAGAAATAGCAATAAGGCTGCTGGCATACACTGTACCAATAAACACCAAACTGGTCCTTACATCTACCTTCAATTTCCTTGTTGGTTTAATTCTACTCAGTCTTCTCCTCAAATGTATCTCCTTGGATGTTTAGGATTTGATGCATAGTAGGGATAGCTGCCAATCAAATATAGTAAATCACTAGGTTCTAATGAAGATAACTCTGGGAAATACTCCTTAATCTCTACAAATGTACAAATTCACTGGAAGAGCAAGTTCCCAGAATTTAAAAATTCTAATTTTAGGTAGCCATGTGCAGATTAAATTAAACCAGTGATCTCAAGGTAGGGAAATATATTTATATCTATGTCATGGCCTTACTTTGAATGAAGTAACTTCTTCCTTCACTACCTTTAAATTCAGTCCAGTGACATGCTTCAGTCAATGGGATGGTAGCAGGTATGATACAAACAGAATCTTGAAATGTGTTTGCATGGCTAGCTTACTAATTTGAACCTTGGTCAAGACTATGAGTAGACCATGACCCTGACAACCAGCTGATCCAAGAAGATGGGAGCCCTGTGGTGCAGACCTGGAAGTCAGCCTGAATCTAAGTCATACCAAACCAAATTAGACTAGTCCACCCCACATCCAAGGCAACTTGCAAATGCATGAAGCAAATGTTACTTTAAGCCACTGGGTTGGAGAGGGTTCTGTGCCACATTACTGGAACAATAGCCAACTGACAGAACAATAAGACAACAGAAACAAGGTAAAGAATTACACAAACCACACCAGTACAAGCTCATCAAATAATTCCTTTCCCAATTAATTTCCAAAAGCGGTTTTTTAATTTATTTATATATGACTTTCACATCATTGTAATCCCAGGGATTTGCCCTCCCCACCACCACCACTATTACTCCCTTCCCCTCCAGCCCAAAATTGTGTGCTTCAGTTTGGTGCTTAGCTTGTTTTGACTTTTCCTTAAGGTCCAAAGCCTTTTTTAAAAGCATTGAAGTAGGCCCAATCTTCACCTCAGCCCGCTGGCACTGTGACACTATCTTCCCATAAGAGATAAAGACAGCACTTAAAGTATCAAACATGAACAGAAAATGACTACAGATTTAAAATACAAAGGCCAGCAGAGAAATCTAAAATAGACCTGCAAGAGAAGAGAAATTTTTGAAATATTATTAAGACTTCCTTATAACCTTTAACACCTAACAAATATCAGGTTTCTATTCTTCTCATCTGGGAAGTCATAAAAATAAAAATAATGTCATTTATGAAAAACAGACTTGGAATTGGAACAAAATTTAGCTTCAGGCCCCACAATCACCAGGGTAAGAAATAGTTCAGGGGTTCACCATGGTGAACTCTCAGTGTGAAAATATGCAGAGATGTTATAAGATTCCCTACTACAGTGATAAGAGGAGACACAGCAATGGAAGAGCCGATGTTCAAATTATTGCTGCATTGCCTCCCGGGCTAACAGGCACAACATAAACTTACTTTTCAAAAAACGATCTGTGTGTACACACAAGTATGGTCCACTTATCTATGACAAAAAAGCAGTAAACATACATTGGAACAAGGACAGCCTCTTCAACAAATGGTTCTGGGAAAACCAGACTGCTGTATGCAAAAGAATGAACCTGGACTACTCCCTAACATCACACAAAAACCAACTCAAAATGGATAAAAGACCTGGATATAAGACCTGAAACCATAAGATACATAGAAGAAAACATAGGCAAAAACACTCCACAACCTATACCACAAAAGCATCTTTCAGGGCACATCTATACATGCAAAGAAAATGAAGGAAAACATAAACAGCTGGGACTACATCAAACTAAAAAGCTTCTGTACAGTAAAAGAGACAATAACCAATACAAAAGACACCCAACTGAAGGGAAAAAAATTTCTGCACTCCACAAAACTGACAAGGGTCTAGTATTTGCGATTCACAAGGAATTCACATAACTCAAAAAAAAAAAAAAAAAAAAGCAAAATGGCCAGTCAAAAAGTGAAGAGAAGAACTTAAAAGACACTTCTTAAAAGAAGAAATACAAAGGTATACAAAAGGCAAGCATTTGAAAAAATGCTCAACATCACTTATAGTCTGGGAAATGCAAATCAAAACCACAATGAGCTCCTACCTCCCACTAGAAAGAATGACCTGTATCAAAAAAAGGGCAACAACAAGTGCTGGTGTGGATAGGAGAAAAGGGAACACTCCTACACTGCTGGTGAGAATGCAGACTGGTCCAGCTACTATGGGAAGTTGTGTGGAGGACCGTCGAACTACTGAATGGTAGTTCCATAACTACCATTTGATCCAGCAATTCCACTATTGGGAATCTAACTAAAGGATGCCAAAACACTAATTCAAAAGGACACCTGTACTCAGATGTTTACTACAGCACTATTTACAAAAGCTAGGATATGAAGACAACCCAAATGTCCCAAAACTGATGAATGGTTGAAAACGTTTTGGTATATTTATGCAATGGAATATTATTCAGCAGTCAAAAAAACAAATATGATGCATTTGTGATAACATGGACGGACCTAAGGAATCATGCTACCTTAAATAAGTGAGGAAAAAAAAGACAAAAACCAGATGGTCTCACTTATAGATGGGATATAGAGAAAACAAACAAAATGTCCAGAAAAAAACAAAACTAAGAAGCTAACAACAGAACTAAAGCATCAGCTAGGGAGGGGGGCAGGAGGGAGAAATCAAGGAAGGGGTGAGCACATAAGAACAAGATGATGGTTCACAAGTGATATGATGGTGGAAAAACCACAGGCAATACAATGATGTTAAATATATATATAAAACACACAGATAACATATAATCTATATAAAACTGTTTTCTGTTTTCCTTAAATTGAGATTTTTGTCTTGTCTCTTTGGCAAATTTAGTGTCCATCATGCCATGAAAAGTCAAATGACTTTCCCTAAGTCAGTGGCTGCCAACACTATTTCTTAAAGTTGATGTAACTGAAACAATGTTGAAACTTTGGTGGTGCTTATTTCCTACTTAACTGTTTCAAAATAGTAATGAGGTCTTTGCTTAGCTACTACATAAAAATTGTTCAACAAAAGAACTATGTCAAAATAATATATAATAATCAAGAGGAGAGAAAAAGGTCTGAACACAGATGTCCTCCCTTACTGCAGAGTTTCCCATCACTGGAAAGAACATCTCTAGGGTCATCACAACTCACCACCATGGTGAAATGCAGCACAATCTCCCATCTCTTGAGAGACAGCCTTGTGACCCCCAGAGTAGACTATGGTGTACAATGATACCAGAAGACTCTACACAATATGCAGCTGACCCTACCCTCAGAGTGGTTAGAGACAAAACTCAATGGTTAATCCAATTCCTCAAAAGTTTGCTCCCATGAAATGATAATTTTGTATCCCATTTTCACATGAAGAGATGCAAGTTGGATTTCTATCAACATATGCAGTTAATCTTCATCTATCTAGTTTCACCAAAATTTTAAGGCGATTTTCTTCCTTTGGGACATTTTTATTTCAACAGACCTCAAAAACAAGCCTAGAATTCAGGCGCCTCTGTGTACCTTCTCCTGTGCATAAAGTCAGAGAGATGCCATCGAAGCACAAAATTCAGGTCTGAACCTGAAACCTGGTTATGACTGACCTTCAAGAGATGACACATGTTTTCTATCGACTGAGAAAAAAAAAAATGAGAACACAAACATGTATATTGAGGCAGAGAATCTGAAAAATGAAAGCCATTACTATACCCTTTTACAATGCATCAGAAATGCGGCCCATCAGGATCTAGCTTTTGGGACACAAATAAAAACTTCCAAAAGGAAATAACTATTCTAAAAACTTCTGAAATGTAATAATGCTCTGCAAACATACCCTACAATATTGACATAGAGAGTACTCTTTTTTCTTTTAACATATCATTTTTATATTGGATTTTACAAAAGGAGATAGCAAGATGGATGTTCTTATATATTAAATGGAGTTCAATATGTGCTAAACTTAAAATGGAAAAAATCCACAAGTGAGAGGAAAACAATTTAAGAATTAGCATTACACATATGAAAACACACATGCAGCTTTAATGCTGAAAAGTTCCCTTTCCCATTTCTTCAAAATAAACCAGAACCTAAAAAACTTCATTAATTGATTACATTCATGTTATCTTAAGCAAAACACACAATAGTCATTTGAAAATGAAAAGAAAAGTTTTGCCTACTTAAGATGGCAGATAAGAGCAAGACATTTTATAGTCCTTACTTTCAAAATATTTTGAGTTTCATTCCACTTGTTTGTCCATTCCTTGGTCAACTCTTGAACCTGAAAAAAAGAAGAATATAAATAAGAACTTCATAAAAGAAATTATTATGTATTATATATATATTATATATATATAATATATATATAGTCATTAGACAGCTATTTCTATCCATGAAAGAATCATCACCAAATATAAATCAAAAAGGCTGATTTCATTCTACAAACAAAAAACTGTCAAGTCGCCTAGAGTTTTACAGCAGTTTTTCCATGGTACATAAAGAGATGCTCCCTTGGATATTAACAAAGATTACCAGTTCAAGGATGAAAACATCCCATTCAATGGGTTCATCTTTCACAATTATATTTTAGGTCCTTAAAATATAACAGTGATTTACTTTTCTTTCTAATTAGATGTGGTGATAAAATCACCCTGGATGCTTCAGTTTTCTTTTAGGATATAACCTGCATTTGTATCTAATTAACATGGCTAATAAATCTCATTCTATCTTTAAAGGGGAAAAAAAAGAGGTTAAATAATTGACTTAGCAAAAGTCTGTTGATAAAAATCAGTTCCTTTCTGGTCTGCTGTAACTGCTAACATAACACTGCTGGAGATTATTTCTCAGAGTTAATGAAAATATTCTATTAGTTTTATAATTTTTTTAAATGACCCTAGTGAACAGTTCATTAAGCAGCAGCAAGTGGGTACCTGATCAAGAGGTAGGGAAAAAAAGAATAAAAAATTGTTCTGTAACAAGGAAAATGCCTCTGGCAGAAAGACAGTCATTCCCACAAGACAGAGAGGAGGGAGAACTTGACATCGTCCTTCCCTTTTCCCTTCATCTCTTCAACACCCCTACCACCTCCCCACTCCAACTGCAAACACCATTCCCTTAAAACCTGCTCATTTTTCCACTAATAACTTATCCCATTTAATCAGGCCTCAATAAATGCACAGAATTTTTGCTTCTACACTCACCATTAAGAGGAAAATACTTTCCACACAATACTAAGCATGGGAACTGAAAAGGGTATTCATGTCAGCAAACTTCTTAAAAGAAAGCATTGTTACTGACAAGAAATGAAGGAACTAAAGAAATTATTTATCCAAGAGGAAACCCAAAATTTTCTCATTCACTTATAATCATTATTATTTTTATTATTATTACTTACATATATATATTGTATATTGTGTACCCCCAGGTTCACTCATTTCCTTATGCCATTGTTACTCACTTATATTCACTTGTTCAGTGGTCATTCACTTTACTATTCAACTAACCTCAAAGCACACTATAGAGTTTTAAGTTAAAATATTTTCCTCTTTACATGTTATTAATGTCAAATCTATCATCTCAGTTATAAACAAAAGAAGGCAGATGAAGCCTCTCTAGCTTTATCTGTCACTTGCTCTGAATGGCTGGTAAGGCTGCCCTGTTCTATCTAATGAGCGTCATACCATCACCTGAGCGATGCCAAGTCACATAGCTATGAGTTTTGGAAACTGTTCAGAAGGGGAAAGTTTCTTTTTCTTACAGAAGGGGAGAAGATTAGCGTATTGGGTTTACTAATTTATAATATTCACTGAACAGATTCTCATTGGCAATTTATCTGAGATACAAAAAAAAAAACAAAAAAAACAAAAAAACCCAACATCTTTAGTTCACCAACAGATACTCTCTCTGCAAACATGTAAGCCAATCAATTTTTCCAATTCAATCAAACAATTCTAGTCTTTGAAAAAATATAAGTATGTCTCGGATTTATTTTACTATGAATTTAAAGGAAATAGTCTTCATTTATAAAATTAAGGGAAAAAATACAAACATGATATTACTTCCAACAACGTAACCAGGTGATCAGGTTTATCTATTTATTTACAAGCAGGTGGCAAACAACTTTAAAAGGTCAACAGGAGTCCCGCCCACCGGCAGGCAGTCACCTGAGGGCTGCATGCATGCCGGGATCCCTAACCATCCAAGCTCCCTTGCCAATGGGAGCAAAGGGAGTGAAGGATCCTGGGTAAGCCCCCTAAGCTAGGTGAGCTCTTGATGGGGGACAGGATGAGGGATTTGGTGGCCCCACCCACCAGCGGATGGCTGCTGCATAGGGCAGCCATTTGCAGCCCAGATCGGTGGAGCCATGTTGCCCCCTGCTCCTAGCCCAAGGGGAGCATGGAAGGATGCAGGCTCAGCTAAACTTCAAGAGGAGCAAGAACATGCACAACACACAAACCCCATCACAAAACCGGTGAGGGATCATGCAAAAGTCTATCCCACAAGCCTGAGTTGGATACAGCAGATGGACAACAGAGAGCACCAGTGCATGCTAGACAAGAGGAAAAACTGTAGAGACACGACTGTCACAATGTGCACCTATGCGCTCACCAGCTGGGAAGACCCGTGACCTCATTTCGGAGATGCCTTGTAGGAAAGCAATGCCCATTCCCCACACTACAGGAGAGGAGTGGAAGACCAAAGATGGGGTAATTGGTCACACATCAAAACTGCAAAATAACTGAGGCAGAGGAGATGATCTACAAAGGCCATTCACAGATGCCTGTATTCACAGAGAAACTTCTTCACAGACACTGGCTGGGGGCAAGACCCCCTATATCTGATGCCAAAACCATAAGATAAAGCAGCAAAGCAGGGAAGATAGGATTGGAAAAGAACACCTGCAACAAGAAAACATGGACAGAACACAAATGAATACAGACTAGCCACCCTATGCAAACTTAAGACTGAAAACCTACCAGCAGCAAGGCTCGCCTGGTTCCAACAACACAGTCCTTTACCCAGTGAAAGGACACTGCCACAGGAAAGAAAGAGACTAATGGACTTAGCACAACTAGTAAACAACAGAGAGTGGGGTTTAAGAGAATGGAAGGGGAACCAGAGAGAGGAGGGAGGGGGAGTTATCCCAAAAACCACTTACAGAGTTCGTGATCTAAAGAACAAAATAAATAATATTATTTTTTAAAAAGTCAACAAAAAAAAAACTAGATGAAAATTGAAGATTGTTATGAAAAAGGTAGGCAGCTATTTCTGTCACAGCATGTATAATGTACTCAAATTAAAATGTTTATTGGTTTCTATTAACCTGATAGTATTCCTGAAAACTATTAAGAAACAACTTAAGACATTTCAACAAACAACCACCAGACATTTTAGTCGGACTCAAATTTAGAATTTAAAGTACTAAAATACAAAATTTCATGAGGAAAAACAGGGATTAAGAAACTAATGTTTCTACTAATGTTATTATCATCAAATTAATTAGGGCAATTATCCAGGCAAGTGTCAAGAAGTTCCTAACTACAACCTAATTTATATCTTCAATACTGTGTCTTCTTGAAAGAGCTTTACCAACAAAATCCAATTTTCTTTCTCAATCTGTTTTAACCATTCAGCACAGTAAATAAAAAAATCTACTCCAAAAATATTCTTAATATGTTTCTCTTTTACAGGAAACTTTTTAAAAAATGAAAACAGTATAGAACTAGGTCAACCATAAAACTTGTTTTCAAATCAGTGCACAAACTATGCCTTCAGTCCCTACCCAGCTACTGTCTTTTCCAGTCACTGCTTGTCACTCTCTCCCTGCCTCTCATAGAAGAGAAACTAATATCTACCTAAGGTACTTATGTCTTCCAAGTGCTACACTTCCACTGGAACCAAACAGGATAACAAAAAACTGAACCACAGTCATGGCTTGGCTATGGTTAACAGTGAATGCTGAACCCATGTCATACAGGTGTCCTGTCTACTGTCTATTATTAGTCTCCCAGGCCTCCCTGCTTTGTCAACAAAGCCTGCAGGTGAATTTCAGCTCTAATTCAGTTGTCACATGCCAGGTAAATTCCATTTATTAAGTCACAAGGAACATGATCAAAAGCCCACTATCATATTAAAAGAGAAAGAGAGAGAGGGAGAGAGAGAGAAAGGCAGAGGGCCCGGGAAGAAGTGATGTTAGGATAATGGAGAAAGACTATGAGTCTTAAACAGCAACTACTAATAAGCACACACTTAAAATAAGTAAAAGTTGCGATTTTTTTTATTTTTTTAAATAACAAGTAAGTTATGACTTACTCTTGCTTCATTCTGCTGAAGTTTTTCCTCCATACTTAGGGCTGTAGGGGAGTCTAAGAGGGCAATCTACAATTTAAATCATAAAGGAAAGCAGTGATTAGTAAACACCCATAGTCTATCTACTAGAATAAGCATTGTTTCATGACATAATTATCAAAAGATCCAAATAAACAAATAGAGGTAGAAACAAAAACTATTGTCCAACACCCCCCAAAATTGTCAATCAATCATCACAAAACTTTTAATTTGGTGGACATACATCTCATAAACAAAACCATGACACACTGGCAAATTAACATTTGCAATACAAATCAGTTAAGCAAAAGGAAAAGATAAACATGTAATATATTGACATTTTATCAAAATCAAATACCATCTAAACAGCCTAAACTAAAGGATTCTTCTATCTTATCTATCATATCTATCAATATGCAGAGTACAAAATTCAAAATGCCTGGTTCAACCATCTGCTTTTGATAGTCTTCCATGTTGATTTACTTTCACTACTGGATGATATTATGTATATGGTAGGGTTACACCACAACCTAAGTATTCATCTCCTTATCTATGCTGAAAAAGTATAAAGACTCATTCATTCATGGTTTATATAAACTGAGTATAAATAAGGAGGAACAAGACAGGTAGAAACAACTGGGAAAATAGAGGTAGGCACAGTGCACAGGAAGTGTGATCTCCTCCTAATTCATAACCTGAAAAGTAAGAACACAGAACTAGCTTCATCAAAAAGGAGAGAGGTCTCCTACCTTCCTAGACAATTTGCTCTGCAAACTACTTCTGGTCATATTCCAGCTTGTTTTGCTGTTTTATTTTTTAAAACATAAACAGCATGAACACTATTCTGAATATTGTCTGTTTTCACTCAACGATGTATCTTGGGGAAAATTCAGTACAAATGAAACCACTTCGTTCTTTTTTAACAATCCCCATTCCACTGCAGAGTGCTTCACTCTATGGATATTATGTAATTTATGTCAGCACTTTCCTATTAATGGGCATATAGTTTTTCTAATCTTTTGCTTTACAGCAAAGCTATAATGGCTATCCTACACCAGTTGCCCATAATATACATGGTAGGATCAATAGAATAAATTCCTAGAAGGCAATCTGTGAGTCATCTATATATGAATGATGCGTCCTTTAAAATTGTTAAGTTGTCATCTGCAGAGGACATAGCATTTTTTTCATTACTATTTATTTTATAACTTCTACTCAAACAAATACACCAATGAGGTGGTCTTCTCTCAATCAGTTAAACATTCAGACTGACAAGACTTCCAGGGTCATACCAGTATCTGTCTACTCAGCATGAATTAGAGCTAATGGCAGGAAGGGCAAGATTATCGTAATGTGTATCTGGTAGTTCTCAGAGCAGTGCAGCAGTTTTCAGCCCTCCTATAGGGCCAGGAGTCACAGATGGGCATGTGTGGGGCCCACTCCACAGAATCCAACATGTTCTGTAATAATGCCAGGGCACCTTCGGGGAATCTACAGTTACAAGAGTCGCACTAACACTATGCAGACACAGTTAGGAGTCACTGCACTGAGGGAAAACCCAGGGATGGTTTCTCCCAGGTATTCTCCCAGTTGAAACCCAGTGATGGTTTCTCCCAGGTATTCACAGTTGATATATAGTTCATCCTAATTCAAATGCAATTTACCAACTAGGGGTCATTTTATCATTAGCCATAGAGCCCAGTTATCTTAGCCCTTAGTAGAAAGAAATTCATCCTTGGTGAAGGAAAGGAAGCTTTAAAAACAAATTATTAGAATGTATCACTGCATGTTGTATCACTGCATGTCAAATTATTAGAATGAACAACTGCATGTTGTTCACAGATGGTACACAATAAATATTTTTCACTGAAGAAATGCAAGTGGCAGACATTGCTGTGACTATTATTTATATATGGTTGATAATTTTCAAAATTATCAGCAACCCTTTAAAACACGCTAATATTACAGACTGCACTGTTGGAGTCTATATAGTAGAAATATATATGTAGATTTTTGATGATTAACACCTGAAGCATGGCTAATGCCATGTCGCAATGTTACTTCATTAAAAAATATTAAAAAAAAAAAATTCTGAGAAAAGAAATTCTCAAACCATTTTTGAAATTAAAACAAAGATAATCTCATTTTTATTACCTTTGAGATATAATCTACACATAGCAACATATACAGATTGATAACTATGCATTCATATGCATATGAATATTCATTTCACCACTCAATATTGCATATACTTTGTCAAATGATGTTCAGCATACATTCATATGTTTAGCACTGCAGCATACATACAGGAATATGTTTAAGAGTAACTGAAAATTTTTTCTAAGGATTGTATTCACAATTACTTTCATTTGCATTATATTTTTCTAATATTTTTAATAAAAGCTCTTCTCATTTAAAAAAGGTAATCTATTGTATGGCTTGGTGATCATGACAAGATATTCAAATGCTCAACGTCATGGACCATCACAGAAGTACAAACTAAAATCATTCTGTGACAATATTATAAATCTATCAAAATAGTGACAAAGAAAAATGAACATACTAAGTGTTGCTAAGAATCTAAAAGCAACTATAACTGGAACCTTTATACACTAATGGTAGAGTAAAAATTAGAATAGCCACTTTTAAGAATAGTTTGACAGTATCTACTAAAACTGTACAACCTTTGATTCACTATTCTTATAAAGAAACCTAATGGAAATTTATATGTCTATTCAATATTAGAAAAGTAGGGGAAAAAATCCATAGCAGCACTAATAGCGCTAAAACAGGCAACAAATATCATTCAAAAAAAAAAAACCAATAGATGAATGTGTAAAACCTGCAAGAAGGAATACACAATAGCAAAGAAAAAAATGGATCTCCATTACATGACCAACATGAATGAATCTCACAAACAAAACGTTGAGGGGGGAAAGTACAATCAAGATGATTCCACTTACATAAAGAAAAATAAGCAAAACTTAAAACTATGACCATGACTTCTGTCATGGTTACCTTTGACAGGAAAGATGGGTAGTATCTGTAAGGAACATTAGGAGGGATTCTGTGGTGCCGGTAATGTTCCATTTCTTGATGTGGATAAATGTTAGAGTGTGAATTTAGCTTGTAAATATTCACTGATCTGTGTGTGTGTACACACACACAAACACACACATACATATACACAAACACACACATACATATACATAATATCTGTATAGAGGCATATAAGAGAAACAAATACATGTCATAATTTTTTGCTTTATTTAAACGGGGCTTTTGAAATTGCAATGCATATGACATTTTGCATTGGTAAGTACATAAAATTATTCAGAGTAGGCGTTGATGTGTATTTAGCTGTACTTAAACAAATAACCCTAGAAATGCAACTCTGATTTGAGTAATATTTTTACTGAACCATGGCAGCATTTGGAATAGGGTATTTTGGGAACAGAGCAATATCATAAAAAAAAATTATACAGAGATTTTTAATGGGCACTTAAGAACACCTGCTTTTTATTGAGCATCACAAATTTAATTAATTTAGGATAAGACTGTCTTGCCTTAGTAGTTTATAGCTTCATAGTGTGATAAATTATTTTAAATTGAACTCCTTTTTATATTAAATTTATCAAAGAATTCCATCTTGAATGTGTTCTAAAATAGGTTTAAACTATTTTTCCACCCTCACCCTAAAATTATAGCAACAATAATACTTTAATTACATTAGTGATCTTTGGTTGTGAAAGAAACAATACAAAAGAACACAAAGTATAAGGCAACTGGCATATCCAGTATCTCTAAAGACATAACTTATTAACATTTTATAAATTAAACTTTTCCTGTCCATGTGATAAGACTCCTTTCAAGGATTTCCTCAGCTTAATATATAAAGGCTGATCTTTCTTTTTTCCCCCCTTTGTTTTCCTCGTAACTTAGTAAAACATTAAAAACAAGTTCTAGCTAAAATTTTCCAAATACTTTCCTTCACATAGAGCAGTGTGGTGACCCTGTCAATTCACCCATAAATGTTTACTTTAGACAAATGGTATTTGTAATAAATCCCAGTAATAAGGTAAAACACTGAAAGTGACAACTGTAGTTCATGTCATAAGTTACATGATCCTGAAACATACAGAGGAACTTGTCACTCTGACAACCTCCTTACTCTATAACAAAAAGTGAAATGTATACAAAGATAATTTTAATTGCAATGAGTAATTCCCATTCAACCACTGCTCACCACTTTATGGGAAATAATTGTCAGGTGGATTTCAGAACACAGGATATTCAGTAAAGTTTTCAACCTGCAATATGTTCATAGGCCAAACAACTTATGGGAAGATAAGCACTTCAAGGCATATATTCCTAGAGGCAAAGCTACTCAAGAGATAGCACTTTTCACTCAAATTTCTTCTTCTTCTTTTTTTAAATAATACACTACAGACATCCACTCATGGGTAAAAAAATGGGAAGAAAAGTATCTCTGTTTAATTTCTAACTACCCTCCTATTTGAACACTTATAAAAGCTTCTTTGATTTTCTTTCAAAGGCAGCCTTTTTTCATAATAGTGTATAAACCTAACAGAATCTAACTCAAGCTATTCATCACAGAGTGTGACCTAGTGCGTACACTCTGCAGATTATAAGGAACTTTACTATGGACAACACAAAAGGACTCCTTCACTAGAATCTCAAAAGTCAATGATGTGAAACTATTTCAGCAACCCACCCAGGCCCCAGAAATACCATCTCAGTTGGGCCACACGTATCAGTGTATCACCACAACCACCTCCATATGATGCTCAGAGTTTCAGAAAGGTGTTCAAACAAGTCCTTAACCCTGTTAGAATATATTTTCAATTGAAAAGTGGGTAAAATTTTAAACATTACTTCAAGTACCTATATTCCCTTCCCCAACTGGAGTTCATTCTGCTAATTCTATTGGATACTAAATTTCCATCCACAATTGATAGCTACTAGATAATCATTTGAGGTTTGATGGATAAAGTCTTACAGAGAGAACACATAATAAATGCAGAGGCCAAGGGGATATAAAGGAGAAACTGGCTAACTCATTCAAAGGATTTATTTACTCAAATCAATAGTATGAGTGAGGTAATTGTCTCATTAAGATGTAGAAATAGATGCCATTACTCAAAGTAAATGATCTATAAATCTCAGGAAAACCCAACCTGATTTCCTTGAGCAAGCAGTGTTTTCAGTCTGGCTATTTCAGCTCGCAGCTCACGGATGAGTTTGACATTGGCGTCCTCATTAATGGTAGGCTTGTTGATGATGTTTTTGGCTCTATTTGCATAGCGAAGAGTACTTAGGGTTTCTCCGTAATTGACATCAGCAGGTGAAATGGCTGTAAAGAATGGATTCAAAAAAATATAATTTATCCAGCATTCTGTGTTTCATTTAACACAAAGCTGGTTAGTAATTTAAAAGTCAGATTAACCCAAGGTCATTGGATAGACAAAATATCCATCACAACAGTAATGAATATTAAAAATGATCAAAGATTTATAGGAAAGAGTGCTTACTACACCAAATTAAATGTCATTTTGCTCTTCTCAAGTCTAGAGTCAGCCGTCAAAGCAACTCTAAAATGAGCTAAGATAATACACTATAGTTAAGGAATTCTCTCTATAGAAATACAGGAAGAAAAGACTCCCAAGACTATTTGTCTTTCTCGGTATTGTGTAGAGATTAAAGTACGTTTAAAAGACAGAAAATTCTAGAATAAAAACCTGTAAAACCCATGGCAGGATAAATTCTGAAGTCAGGATATCAATAAAATCTTTCAATAAAATCTTGATTAATCACACCACCACCCTATACTACAAACTTTAGGAACTCGGTGACAATACAATTCCCTCTAGGTGTGCAAAAGTGCACGTTTAGGGGTGCACATCTCAGAGCAGATTCCCTGTCTGCAGAGTAAATACATGGCAGAAGGAGTGAGGGGAATGGGGGGCATGAAGACAGGAGAAAGGAAGAAGAGGAAAAAAAGGGAAGGGGAAATGGGAGTTTTCAACAATTATCTTCCCTTTACACAATCTTACTCTGTTGGGCTTCTGCCAGTTAATTGGTAAAAATGAAGAAATAAAGAGTATCACTGATACCATTATCATAGTTACTGTTTTTTGTCTCTCAATTTAAGTTCCATAATTATTGCTTTGAAATAGGAAAACAAAGCTAGGTTATTTTTACTTTACATTCTGAAAATGACTTTCCCATATGAGTTAGTAGTATTTAAAAGCTTCTGTGCTACATTTAAAGGGAAAAAAAGCTGAGAGTCATTCTGCATCTATGAACAAGTACATGGCAAGTCTGGCTGGTAGCAGGAAAAGGAGGGCAAGGTCCAGCAGTAATATAGTGTGGTGATTTTCCTTAAGCTAGAAAAATAAACTTGAGACTAAAAGAAAGTTATTCCTAACGAGACATTTTAAACTTAAATATTCAGAATTAATTCACATGAAACATAATATGCTGAGGAAAAGAACTTAAAATTCTTACTGGCAATCATGATAGTTTTAGAGTTTCCTCCAAGGCTATCTTTTAATAGCCAAGTCAAAACAGAATCCCTGTAAGGCACAAAAACTTGCTTCTTCTTTACAAGAGGGTTTGCTGCATCCTGAGATAAATCAGCTACAGGGAGGGAAAAGAAAGAGCAAAAAATGAGAAAGATTATTAAAGTATTTTTCTCTGATTGGCTTGAAAAATCCTTGAAGCTACTACCTCTGTTTATAACACAAACATTACATAATTACTTCATGCTAATACACAAACAATAAGAAACAAGGAAAGAGATTGTATAAACCTACCTAAGGCAGAAATGACATTTCCCAGAGTCACAAGGGATTTGTTAATATTTCCCCCTTCCTTTAGTCTAACTCCAGTGGCACCGGTGGCATCTGCACGCTCACTTCCGGCAAGATCGACTAAGTGGATTTTACTCACAGTTTCACAGGGCATTTCAGAATCAAATTTTGCCTGTGGTAAATATAAAAGCAAAATTGAAGGTGTTTAAAAAGTCCTGATGTTGCTTATAATGTAAATTCCAATTACTTTCTACTCTTCACTGTGATCTCTTGGAGCAGAAAGCTTTTTCTTTTTTTAAACTCTGTTGTTTCATTGGGTAACTTACTAATAATGAAAATTTTCAAAAATAGATTAAGTACATTGACATCTAGCATTCTTAAACTTTCTGAGGTAATATTCATTACTCAAATCACTCAATTATTTGGCAGAACAGGCAACTTTGGCAGAACAGGAAACTCAAGAAGGGCTCTCAACAAAGAAAAATGCAAGTCAAAAAATAATTAGTTTTGTCCTCATGTAGAATTTTCAGAATTCAAGCACAAAGACTCCCCAAATGCGATAAAAGTAGATAATCATGTAAAAGACAACTATTCAACCATTATTCAATGTTAAAACATTTGTTTCACAAATCATTTAAAACATAAACATCTTAAATACTATATGCCCTGATTCTTAATTCCATCAAAACACTGCTTTCCCTACATTTTAGTTTGAACCAAAATGCCACCCAAAAAATTAGCTTATTTTCACAGAAATGTAAATAAATCCCTTTGAAACTAGGCATGGGCATGTCTTAAACAGAAAGCAGGAAGAAAAACCAATGGAATACAGCATATCAAAAACGAAGATTTAATGAAAGTTTAAGATGTGGAGAATTTTTCTTATTGCTCTGAGAGAAACTTTCCTTACTTTTTGCTCTCTGATTCGTGTCATCATGGATGTGCTCTCTTTTTTCATCTGATGTGTTCAGCAGTAACACAAGCTAGGACATCCCGAAATCCTAATATATGCTTGAGTCCTCAGAGGACCCTACAATTCTATACCCATATATTCTGTTGGCCTAGGTGGTGTTGAAATTTTTACCTTCAATGTTTCCCAAACATTTTCAAAATGTACTACACCTCCTGATCAGAAGAAATTCTTACATTAGTAGTTAAAAAAGTTCACTGTCCTTTAATATCAGAATAATAACCATAATCAGCACTGTGGGGTGAGCTCCATGAAATGATAATGTAACCGCAATGAGTTACTCACCTTGGCCTCCAGCTGGTCTGACTAGCAATTCATTATCTCCCACAGAGCTTACAACAATGAAAACTTATGCTTAATTAAGCACAAAGCAAGTATTTTGGGTTTTTTTTTTTCCTTTAATGTCTAGAACAGGGCAAAAGCTGGCTAAATACCTCTTAGGGGTACACATCAGGATATATCAAATTACTGTGATTGTAACCATAGAGAAACCCAAAACACAACACATGTTCATTTCTAATTAACAAGAAAATACACTCAGTCACCTTTGCCTGCTGCTGCTCCTTGTTCAAAACTGATAGGTCCTCAGCTGGTGTTAATCAGCAAGTAAGGACCACAGGGATGGAGCCCACAGCTGCCCTTACCTGAGTGAACTTGATAGTGAAGATGGCATGAGACCTACTACTGACATCATTCATCCCAGTTGCTGCTGTAGTGCGATTGATATTTCCTGCATCCATAAGTTCTTCTACATCACCATAATTCTGTACTAAATGCTTTGACAAATCTAAAGAATAAAAAGACAAGGTGAAGAAATTTTCCTAACATATAGGAAACGGAGTAAGAAATTTACCTCTATGAAATAATACATGACTCTACAAAATTGTTGACTTGTTTATAGATCTTACTTGTTCCTAAAATGTGGCAATTTATAATGCAGGCTAGGAAACTGGGCAGCCTGAGATCAATCTCAGCTCTGCTGCTAACTAGGCACATGTGTGGTTATAATCAAGGTCCTCACTCAGTGCCTCACTTTCGCTCCTGATACATACCAACCAGAGAAGGTGTTTAAGTTAAATGTCAACTATGTTATCAACCTCATTATTACTCTAGCACATCAACCTTCCGTGTAAAATCAAAAAGCATTTTATTAAATTCTTTAAAAGAACTTTTTTTAATTTTCTTTTTTGGGAACATTTATATAGTTGCAAAATCAAAGGATACAAAAATAACGCTTTGAGAAGAGTCTCCTCCTACCTCTATCCTATTGTCCAGCCCAGTACACTCCCTTTCTGTCTCCTCCTATTAATTTCCCCATATCCTTACAGAAATACCTCATGTACACATAGGCAATCAAATATATAGAAAATCATCTTTTCCCTCCCTTTCATACAAATGGTACCATACTATAAATACTGTCCTGTATCCTGCTTTTTGCTATGTAATATACTGAAGAATATTCTGTGTATCAGTTAGGGTGACTGAACGCTCACTCATTTTTATGCCTACAGAATATTGGACTGCATGCACATACCATAACCAATCTCCTGTTGCAACTACAGAGAATATTTATAGTTTGTTTCCAATTATAAGTAGCACTACAAATAATTTGTAACTACTTCTTTCCAAATGTGTGTAAATACTTCTGCAGAATAAATTTGTAAGAGGCAAAATTGCTAGATCAAAGCACAACTGAAATTTTGATAGATATTACAAAACTCTCTGCCATAAAAGGCATTTTACAACCAACAAACGTAATATATAAGAATGCCTATCTTTCAAAGTTAATGCTTATCAGGCGTATTTACATCTGCTGGGGATAGGTAGTAAATGTCATCTCAAGGTAATTTTATTTTATTTTTCGCTGATTATGAGTAATAATAAGCATTTTTTTCTCCATTTAAAATCCATCTGCACTTCCATTTCTGTGAATAATCTATTAATATCTATTGTTTATTTTTCTGTTTGGTTGTTGGATCTCTCCTTATTGATGTATAGAAACTCTTTATATATTAGGGAAATCAGTCCCTTTGTCTGTACACAAATTAAAAAAGATTTCCCACTTTCTAAGTTGTCTTTTTCACTTTGTTGATGGCATTTTTACCAAGTATAAAGTTTTATCTTTTAACACTTCAAATTAAGCAACTTTTATTTCTGACTTTTAAGTCAAATTTTAAACTTTGTACAAATATTAGGAAAATATTAATCCATGGTTTCTGTAGTCATCTTATGTCACATTTTATATTAAATATTTGATCTACTTGCCACTCGTTCTGATATAACACTAAGCTATAGCATCAACAGTTTAATAATCCATAATCTCCCTAACTTTGAATAGCAAGTTTACTAGAAACTAAATCTCCCTAAGTATTCAAATAAGATTCTGAATGTTTAGCTCAGATTGTTCTGTCTCTTCACAAATAAGCTACTTACTATGGTTTAACATCAAATAAGATAACTAAAGGGAAAATGAGGGCACAGCTAGGCTAAACCTTATGAAAATATAATAGCTATTCCACATTCCACAAAACAAGTACATAGCTACCCACTTTAGTGTTAGCATAAAAAGCAAAATTCCACTTGCAAATAAAATGCAGATGGAGTCTAGATATCTCCTGATAGCACTGAAAAACATCGTTAAGCCCCTGACCATTTCTCATTCTTGCCTCCAGTGAGACACAAATGAAGGACAACAGCCACATGAAAGCACATCTGTATGCCAGTTCCACAGTTCAGTTAACATAGCTGATTTATGCAGAGTGAGAGCAACTCCATTATAAGACAGCCTTAAATCCAGCTTACTTTTTAAATAATTAGCAAAGGTCAACCCATTACCCACAACTGTGATGACCCTCACAACTGACGATGACACCAACTAGTGCATCACAACTCAAATGCTGAGAACCTTAGCTTGGGAAAACTCTGTAAATAACCTTCTCAACAGGTAAGAAGCCTTAGACTCTTCTATGCTCATATATTACCACTAAGGTTAATAAAAACATGCCACTAAAATGCAATACCATGTCAAAGAGACAGGTTAAAGGGTTATCTTACCTGAGAACATTGAAAAATAAATTTCAGAGTCCCTAACACAAGGGAAAAGTTACTGGAAAGGCCCATATTTTTTCTGTTCAAATTTCCAAGTCATACAGGACTGTGAAATATTCATTCTTACCCTCAACATACGGTCCTTCTTTTGGATGCTCACGTACTCTTAAATTGAAAGTTTTAGATGACTTCCGTCTAAGTAGATCTCTTACACGTTCATTATAAATTTCTAAATAGCTAAAAAATATAATAACTGAGTTCAGAAACATGTCAGACATTACTAATAACAACACACATATACATATGGTAACTATGTACCAGGTACTGTGCTAAGCATTTTAGTGAATGGTCTCCTTTCCTCATTTATGGGTTAGGCAGTGGTGATTTAGGGTGATTTATAAAAGGTGTCCAATATCACATAACCTCTCACTGAATGTCAAGCAACCATGAGAACACAAGATTGTCATAACCATTGAAGAGACGGACAGCCCCAGGATTAATTTCAAGGAGGAAAAATTACTTCAACCATTCAGATGTATTTAAAAATCAGATTTAGAGTGATCCTATCAACATAAAAAAAAAAAAAGTCCTTATTCAGCTAAAAGAGTGAAAGGCAAAAGAACTAGGTGAGATACTTTAGGAGTCAAAAACTCACTGCATTTGGGTTATGTAGTCTGTGTCAGAGTTTCTGACCAAGTTCAGTGATTACTTCCAATCTCCCAAATCCTAATCCAAATTATATTCAAGGAAAGTCAATAGGACCAACTGTGTTTTAAGTTTTACTTCAAACTATCATTTAATACAGAAGAAGAAAGAGAGACACTCCCTTTAAAAGTCACAAGTGTCTTTCTTCATTCCTGGTACTGAAAGCAAGCTCCAGCCAAACTCACACTCACTCACTCAAGCCACTGGTTCTACCTGACTTCCGTTCGAAAAGACGCTTCATCCCATCTGGTGGTTTCATTTATCTGACTGAAGAGTCCTTCACAGATCCGAGGTATTAAGCCAGAATCACCCTGAAGTGGAGAGAAGGAACGCCACAGTTATCACTTGGAATAAAAGCAACTGGTGACTGAACTTACAATTTACTGAAATGGACTTAGAATCAAAGCAGCTACATGTTAAATTCAGGCCTGCGATTCTAGTACCTCAGAGCACCATTCACCCTCTCAGGCTGCTTCCTCTCTGAAATGAAATGACTGAATTCTATAATTTCTACATAATGAAACTATGGTTATCATATATTAATCAACTAAATCACGGCTTGCAAACAAGAGGTGACTTATCCTCTAACTTTCCAATATAACAGCACAAAAATATGGTCTAATCAAATGGCCAAGAAAAGTGAAACACAGAGTAGGCAGAAAATACCAGTGAAACCTTAGTAAGTTCTCAAAGCAGTTAATAACTGTCTTAAAATTCATGTGGAAGACCACATTCAAACACCTAGAATATCTTTCCTTTGAGGCACAAACATTTTAGACAGGAAGATTTTAATATAGATGTGCAATGTGGACATAGCCAATAATACTCCTGGTGCAGTCAGCATGAATGAGCTGATGAATCTCAGAACAATATTAAAAACGAAGTAAAGTGGTCCTGTTAAGGAATTAAAATTTCATAGCTTCAGTGTTTGCTTTTTAAGTCCCTCTCTTACTTCACCCGTCTCCACCCAAAAATATAATATTATCCCAGCTTTAATTCTTGCCCTTATAATATTAAATAAGTACCCAGAAATCCTGGGCACCTCACCATATTTTTATTACTATAAAAAATAAAACAAACAACAACAAAAAAAAGAATATCCAAACAAAACTCAATTATGAAGTCAAAGAAAAACAGTGATCATCTATGAATGCTTTATAAATGTTTAACTTATTACATGAAATAGTTAATAGGGAATCAACATGCAAATTTCATTTGTAGAGAAGGCTTTTTTCAAAGGCACAGTAGGAAAGTAAAACAGAAGAAAAAAGGAAATGTGAAACTCTTGAAATCATGTCTGTTCTATTTTTTCTTCTTTTTCTGCAGTGAGGAATCACAACAGCATTTAATAGACCTCTCAGATAGATGAAAATCCTGCACTTAAGACACTAAAATATACATGTACTGAAATACTTTGATCTGGAATGACTGATCTCCCATAATACAATACTGCTTCCCCAAACTAACAAATCATTAGCAATAAAGATATCACTGTGCCTCCCAGTAAGGAAGCCCTGTGATCTTCTGCTAATATTGTCACATCCAGAACAAGCCATGGATCTGATAGCTGGTGAACAGTTTTCAAGGCAGGATAAGAAAGGTAAAAAACACACGTATCTGGAAAAAACACAGAATAACATACATTCCTGCAATAATGTCTATTTTGGAAGCAAGTATTACTTTAATGCCTGTTAATTTATATAGTATAACTAGTAAATATTAACTATCATGTTTGTAACTATATGACTATATAAACTATACAATTCTAACTCTTTATGTATTTGTTGGATATATATGCCACCAAAATCTACCACCAAAATTTTTTAAACATTTTTCTTAGGGAAAAATGTTTTGAATAATTTTAAAAGGAACAGAGGTTCAATAATTGTATTCAAACTGTTGTTGGCAGAAAAGAAGAATAAATTACTTGTGGGCCCAGCATACTTTTTTTGATAAGATTATAAAACCTTTAAAAACAGAAAATGAACTGAGACATACATCCATTATTCATGCTTATAAACGTAAAACTATTTCTAATTCAAAATCTCTCAAAGGAAATTTAGTTCAACTTATTACTGAGTTTTATCTTATTGCTAAAGAATGATTAGAACATGAAAAGCAAGTTAGTACAGACCAAGTTGATAAAAGAGATAATTTCTATCAGTCCAAAGAGAGATAATGAGAAATTTTCTTCCCACACAGTGTAAATAACGTACAGAATTTCCCATCATAGTGTATGACTTTCCCGATCCAGTTTGCCCATATGCAAAGACACAAGCATTATAACCTTCAAATGCAGACTTCACAACATCTGTGCCGAGGGTTTTGAAAACCTGAAAGTCAAAAACCATAAAAGACACGATTACTATATATTTTAATAGAAGTCCCTTTGGTGTTGACTACATACATGAATGCTACTTCCACCTCATAAGGATTACACCACATACGTAAATCACTGAACTATTAATAGAATATGTATGTATACCAGTTCGTAATAAAAAAGAAACTTTTTAAGCAAGCAAAAAGTAACCCATCTCTTTTCCTACTTAACAACAACAACAAAAAAATCACTGAATGAAAGTATAAGTAAGGCAAAGTGACAATGACAATCATATTTGGAAGTAAAGGTGATTTTAAAGGCATGAGGACTTACCATTCAAGAATTAAATAAATTTAATAGTTTAAATTTAATATAAAATAAATTTATAGTTATTTATTCTATCAGAGCTTCCAGAGTTTTCCAGATAATGAAAACTTGAAGGTCATAGCAGCCAAAAGTTGTTGCCCAAACCATGTGAAATCAATGCCACCATTTTAAGAATCCAACTATTCATTAATCAAAATCAATCTTTAGAGATTCTCACAGAGCTAAGTGTTAGACAGGTGTACATGAGGCTGAGGTAGCTGGGTTCCCTTATGTCAGACTCCATTGTTCTCTACTTGGATATGTCTAGGACGGAGAGAGTACAGAAACAAACTAAGGTGTACCTGCAATAGCCTAAGTCCATGTCAGATGCATCACACAATTGCAGTCAGACATTTTGGGAAAAGACAGTGAAGGATAAATACCTGACCCACACAGTTGATATAAATGAAGCAAATCAAAATGTATTATCATCTAATTACCCAGTTGGAAAGGAAACCAAAGCTTTCCACCTCCTTACCTCGTTCCCTCACGGACCTACCAGCACACTGAGGGCAACTAAATCACCTCCACACTTGAAAAAAGAGGCACAACAGTAGTAAAAAGATTCAGTAAGAAGGAGTTTAAATTCTCAGAGCAGTGAAAAAAAAAACCAAGGAATTGTTCACAGTTCATAGTGAGAGCCTCATCAACACCTCAGTAATTATGCCAGATTTGCTAAACTTGAGTGACTTATCACCCCCACAGGGACCCAGGCACTCTGGCCAAAAGTCTGTATTTTGATCTCAGCACCACATAAACCATTCCTGCCAATAAATAGCCTGTCAACTAAGGACAACACCAAAATAGAGCCAAATGAACTTCAGCTTACTTCAAGCACTATCTTCCCACCATCTAGTCTGGTCTGTTTTCTCAAGTCTTGTCAGTCAAAATTTACAAGATATTATTTTAATGTAGTCACTCCCACAAATGACCAGTCTCATTCATTCTGAGTTAACTGTTATCTATTTCAGTTTTAAGACCTGTTATTTTATTATCTTATTCTCAGTTTCTGTTGGGAGGGAGGTTAGGTCAGTGGCACATATAGCAAGTGGTATAGCTGGATTTTAGGAAGCTTGTTTAGGAAGCCTCACTCACTACATGTCCTCTACAGATCCTCAACACCAACCACAAGATCTTGAAAAGACCTCCCCAGAAACTTCAGTGAAGGAGATACCAGGAACCCCACAGAGGCTCAGACATCAACCTGAGTATGGGTATGGAAAATGAGGAAAAATTCTAAATACTTTTCCCATTCTCTAAAAAGCATTTGTTTTGTGCCATTTCATGAGTGCCACTGGATAGGAAGTACCTTCCATTTACTTCTCAAAGAATAAAAAAAAAAAAAAATGGATCTTCCTTCACAGTTTGGTCTAGGGCTAAAACAAAGTCAGAGAAAATCTATTTAAATCAAATTCCAAAATTTTCAAAGTGAAATTCTTACCTAGAGTTTAAATCTAGTATTTTATTTATTATCTAATTTTCTAAAATACTGACCACCATTGGAGCTTTCAGAAAGGCTGGAGACAACACAAGTAGGCTGGTGGACATGAAAACTTAAAGGATCTAGAACACGCAGGTCTGAAGCTGCATATAAGTCCATGAAGCCTGCCTCATTCTCTCTTGAAATTATTCAGAGCTGGCTCATGACCTGGGGCAGCAACAGGACACTACCTACAACTCCAGGGTTCCTGGCAAGGAAAACAGACTAACCCCCATGCAGAGCCCACAAAGGAAATGCTTACACTTTACCACAGTCTACCAAACCAAGGTGGAAAGAAAAGGGCTGCTTTGACAGATGACCTGCTCCCTGCATAGGCATCAAAACTCCACTGAGATCCTGACCTAGTCTGCTTCCCAAAAGCATCTTGCTGCAGATATGACACAGACTTTAAAGTTGGTTTCCAGAGAAATCTAAATCATCCACTTGAGAGGAACAGCCCACAAGAGGGCACCGTTAAAGCAAAAGACTCTCCATCTAGCTTGTCAACTGGGAGATTCTATGCTTCAAGTTTCTCCAGGGTTGAATTAAGGAACAGGCTATGTGAGATCAAAGCCTCCCTTTGGAGTTTTAAAGAACTATTTAAAAAAATACTTTATTTAATGGTCTTTAATTTCCTAATTGTGGACTTAAACTGCTCACTCATTTTTTTTTTCCAATTACAAATTTGGATGGAAAAATATTAATGGTCATCTTGATTTTGCTTAATATTAAGAGAAACTTGACTTGAGCTATAGTAATATTAGTTCAAGTTCAGCGATATATTTTCTCAACACGTCTTTACATGTAAAGAACTGGAAAAGAGATAATGACCAACATCTCAGTTTAACTCTTTCATTTTTTTTTGTTTTGTTTAGATTTGTTTTTTAATTTTTAAGAGACTAGGTCTTACTATGTTGCCCCGGTCTTAGCCTCGTGGGTAAATGGGATTACAGGTGTGCATCACCATGTCTTTTGTTCTTTACAGCAGGGATACAACTGGTCAGTTCAACTGCTATGACAGAAATGGCAGCATGCTAGGTATTTAATCAATATTTGAAAAGGAAGCTCTCTTTCATAACAACAGGTATTAAAATTAGGAGTGAGAAACGACAACCTTCTCTTTAATCAAGTGTTTAAAAATAAGTATTTTCCTGTACCCACATTGGTTCAATTAGCATGTGATGCTAACAGAAAGCAGTGTTTACTAAACTATATCAAGGCTTTTTTAGTTTTGCAATTTTGTAATTTAATGGAACAATCCTTGATTTTCTATAGAGTCAGAGAATCTAAAGCATCAGAGAAGAGATACTGCATGACACCTGAAGCATGAAAATGATTCTTATGAGTTCAAGTTTTTTCAAACTGATAATATTTTTAAACTGAGCATTTATTTCTAATTTCCAAAAGAGCCAAACTTGTCATTATTTTCCTAATCTTAAATAATAAAACCCAGGAAACATCATCTGTTCCCATAGAATAACCACCATCTATAAAGGAGTTTTCTCAATCAGCAAATACGGAGGATCTCCAGTGTGCCAGTTCCTGCTGTCACATACCGCTCTACTCCTCTGTCCCCAGTGACCCCAAGTTCAGGTTAAACAGAGGAGAAATACAGCTGCTCATTAGGTGAGTTAGAAGTAGAGGGATGCATGGCTCTTTAATCAGCCTGCTGAAGGATATTCCAAAAACTGTACACAGGTCATTTCACTGCATCCCTATATTAAAACCAAAATCTAAATTCCAATATTTATAACATTTCATTCCTCATACCTCCACCACCAGCAAGCTGGGAGTTGGATTCCCAAACCCAGATATCAGAACTGTATGGCACAGAACCAGCAACACGTGACAGGCACCACAAAGGATCCTGATATGCAACAAGTTCCCAATATGCTCAGCCTGATATGATATGTATGATAACCACAAAATAAAAAATAAAAATAAAAGTGATTTAAAAAGAAAATTCCATTCCTCATCAGATTCATATCTACTATCATTGATAATTCCAATTACCTCAACTCCAAAGTCTTTACTCATTCCCCCTTTCATTTATCCAAACAACAGGGCTACGCTATCCATCTGTCATTTAGAAAACCACTGCTTTGCTCCAATACCTCTGAAACCTTTCAGCAGTATCTCTACAAGCTCCCTACAAGCTCCATCTCTCTCTGGTACTATTAAGTTTATTATGTTCTATGAACTTCAGCAAATTGAACTCGTTGAGTCTCTTTGACAAAGAAAGAAGAAACCGGGCTGAAATTCACCTAATCTGGTTCTTGTGAGGACTGAATGAGATACCATACAGGAGCACCAAGTGGAGTTTCTGACACTGATGCAAATACAAACAAACCCAAACAACATCTACTCATCTTTCCTCTCCTGGCCCTTCTAGGGAATTCATCTCTCATGATGGCTCAATTCCTATTACTTTTGCTTCTTTCTATTTCACTTTTCCCAGATGCTGACCAAGGTCTTCACCTTGATTGAAGCCTATCTAACAACTACATTGCCTCAGAAAGCCAGTCGGCTCCACAAACCACCTACTGTTCTTAAATGCTAAGGTGCATGAAAATCACTATGGAATCTTGCTTTAAAAAGATCCTTTCTGAACCTACCAGCAAGGCTCGCCTGATTCCAACACAATCCCTCACCCAGTGAAAGGACATTGCCATAGGAAAAAGACTAATGGACTTAGCACAACCAGTAAACAACAAAGAGTGGAGTTTGAGAGAATGGAAGGGGCACCAGAGGGAGGAGGGAGGGAGAGGTATTCCAAAAAAAACACAGAGGTTGGGATCTAAAAACAAACAAACAAAAAAAAATTTAAAAAAAAATCCTTTCTGATTCAGTAGGTCTGGGAAAAGTCCTAAAATTCTGCATGCCTAATTGGTTCCCAGTACACGGACACACCAAGTTGCCAGAAGCTAGACAGTAATACTATTTCCAGATTATAGATTATAACCCAGGATGGAATCCTCATTTTAACACAAAGCCATACTAAAGACGCTGTTAGCGAGCTATGTAGAGTTGCAACCAAGAACATACTCTTCTTCCCACAATGGTATTTCTTCGTAACACTCCTCTACTCAAACACCCCACTTATCCCACACATTCTTACCTGTCCAAGTTATATCTACATTTTAGATTCTAAAAGCCCTCAGCACAGGTTTCTAGGACAAGTTTCAGCATCACTCTAAGCTTTATAAAGATGCTACACAAAATTTCTTTCTTTCTAGAACCTACAAATGATTCCACCCAAGCGGCAGAAACCTGACTTTAGTTTGAAATCTACCTCCTAAACCTCTACACTGTACCAGGACTCAAGATCAGAAGGCCTCTTTCTTGGGATTAGTAATATATAAATGAACCCCCGAAAGTATTTAATTTGTAGAGCTCCTACAAAACAGCAGTCATATCCAAGTTTTGAAACCCAAGTTATGATCATTATGCACAGAAGTGAAAAAGCTGTCAGCATCTTGGAAACTGCATGCTTCTCAAGCTGAAGATAAGCAGTGCTAGGAAACAACCAAAATCCCAAGTTAGCTAAGGCTAATTTTATATCAATTATAGTCAGAAAAAAATTGGTAAGATGTTTTAGAGAGTTTTATAGCAGGCATATCTTTTCTAATAAGAAAATGACATCAGGCATATTTTTCCTAATATGAAAATAAAAATAAACCAAAATAAATATTTTGAAAATATCATACCATTTCTTGTGAAACATAATCTGGACTTTTTGTATCAGCAGAATAAAAAGAAAAATCATAGGTGAAGGTCTTGGTTCTTTCTCTTCCTGAGTCCCCAGTGCCTCCTTCTGGTATCTGGAGAGATGATTATGATAATGATATAAAAACAATAAAAGAATATGCTAAAGATGCAAAGAGTACTGTTAGTTGACAAGCGATTCAATTCAAGAAGAAAAAAAAACTTCATAAAAAATATACAAAGACAACCATTTTTCAAATGTATGCCCTAATCTTCCTAATTCTGCCCAAAAATAAAACGTTAACCACTCCCAGTCATCCACACTGTGTATGATGTAACCCAAGTTTACTTTTCTGGACTTTTTATCGGTATTACTATGTAGGAAACCAACACTCCAAATACTCTTTTTTTCATTTTTTTTAACATCAAATAATTTATTTAAATATAAATTTCACATCTTTGTAATTCCAGGGATTCACGCCCCCACCCTCCCTGATCATCAAATGCTCTTTTTTCAAGTTACAACGGTTTCTTTCCACTGCTCCCGCCACCCAAAACCACCGGAGTTGAGATGTGCACAACACCAGGGGGCGCTAGAGCTCACAAAGTGACTGCGAAACCCCTAGGGTTGTAAGACGTCACCCAATGAAAACAGATCGGACTGTTCCTCTTTCATGAAGCACCCTTGGGTGTGCCATCCAGAAATTTCTCACAGTTCTGAGACTCTATAGTCTCTGCCAGGATACATTGTATCATGACTTTACTGGAGATGTTTACATATATATTATCTATGTTTTCATATACCCAAACTGAACTAAAAACCAAACCAGGTTGATAAACCTTCAAATGCTACTAAGCTTCCTACAGTGCCTTGAATACATGTTGAATAAATTCAAGGAGATATTTCTTATCATCACCTTTTCAAATACTACATGAAAAAATGCTTAAAGTTCTTATTAAAATGTTCAAATTCTGGGCATCTGTTCTAGTTAGGGCAGATGATGAGAAAACATTTGTAGAACTCAAAAACCAATGGTGATCAAGGAAGTTCATAAAACACAAAGAAAGCCAATTCATCCAAAGTCAGGGATCTCTTCTCTGTTTCAATAAATATAATTGTATAACAATTACACCTGTACCAAAGCACTGGGAACACACAAAAATACATTGGGGGGGGGGGGGCGCAAGAGAGGAGAACAGTAGAGAATGGACAAGTGATAATTGGCAGAAACATGAGAGGATGTGGGAGGTTATAAGAGGGGAAGCTAGGTACAGGCCAGGTAGCTACAAGGTCTAAGACTGTGGTCCACAGAGAAAGACATTCCACCAGAGAATGCCTATGGGACAGGGACACGGGAGTTGCAATGGAGACCTATCAAATTATACAGAACATGACCCATTTGGAAGATAAGAGCATTCCCCGGCTTCTATCATTAGAGATCAAGGTCACTTCTTTGAAATTGGATTTCAAAATGTCCAGTCCCTTGAGTCACAAATTAACAGAAACCTAACCAGAAACTGATCTGCACTTGGTCAAGGAGCGGCAAGCCTCAGAAACCCAAAACTGTTAGTGACAAGTACTGAAGAAGAATGGGGTTGAGCCCATAAAGCACACTGATTTCATTATTATCAATTGTACACCTCTGTATCCCTCTAAGAGAAAAAGCATGCAGTGTCCTTAACAAATTCACTGAAGAAAGAAATAATATTTTAAACACAAACAGGAACTTGCCACCTTAAAAAAAAATGGACTTTTTGTTCTTTTTTCCAAAAAGATAATTTAGGGTTTTTTATCTTTCCTCCTCTGAGTTTTAAATAGTAACAACTCCTCTTGCTAATTTGATAAAACATGATTATTTCCATTAAAAATATAGGGCAAAAGCTTATTTAATGACTCAAAGAATGTAGTAAATTATCGAGCTAAAGAGCCAGTGCGGAATACAGAATAAATCATATGGGTCTGAACTAACAAATAAGCTCACCCAAAAATTCTAAAACCCAGCTTCTGGATCAAATAAAACCAGAGATGGGGAAGGAAACAAGGCCCAACCCTTTTGCTTGGTGACTGAACTCACTCCTACTTCCAGGTGACATGGCTAACTAACTGAACTGAGAAAGGAGAGGAGGGAAAAGAGCAGATATGTTTTATTTTCCAACAATCATCTTGACAATAAAATAAACATGGACGCTGATGGAAGTGGAGAAAGGTCATGTTGCTACTTGCCTTTAAGTTTGTGATTGTTGTTTTGCTTTTCTCCATTTGAATAATGAATTTGGCCTCTAAGTCCTTTTCCCTGCAACAAAAATAATTGGTTAGGAGAGAAACCGTTTTTTCTTTATTATTTTATTTATATAAACAGAATATAAACTGCTTTAAAATGGTACCTGAAGCACAAATTTTGATTACCACTTCTCCCAAATTCTTACTAATATAAACATAAGGATACACAGAACAGTCTGACAAATAATGTGCTGTTTAAACCTGGGTGAATTTCTGAGCCAAAAGAGTGTAAATGAAATGACTGGAACCTTAAAGAGCTACACATGAGATAAGCAGGCCCGCCCACCTCAAGACCAAAGGAAAGACACTTGACCCCTCTCCCAGGATGAGTACTGGGAAAACAGCCTGGGAGATCATAATCAGAAGCTGATCCCAGAAGTAGCCAGGGGGCTGACCCCTCCTCCCACCATCTTCCTCTATCCATTCAGAACTGCACTTCCTGGAAATACAGCAGGACAGGAAATCAAGAGAACTCCTCAGAAGTGCAGTTATCTACAACACCTGCCCACACAGTGACACAATGGAGTACTATACCTCAAAGGCAGAGCACTCTGCACTGCTGTGGCTTGGTAGCCTGGACCTACTGTTAAGTAGAGACATAATTTGACCACCACAATTATAGGACAACACACATTTTCCCAAATGTTACCTCTGAAGAAAGAAGTAAATGAAATTGAGCACAGGGACAGAGTTAGCTTTCCATAAAAACACCTTGATCTGTGTCTCATCTTTAGAATGGTAAAATTCACACAAAAATAAAACTTTTTAAAATCACCTATAACGCAAAAATAATTTTACACAGGTGAATTCATACTTGTTGCCAGATGCCCTCCATTTGGTAGCAAAAATTCCCCTAGAGCAAAAATTAGGACTAAATGGAATCCTACTCTCCCACCTTTTGTTGTCTCCCCTCTCCTTGTGATTAATCCTTAACTTGCAACCAATGCATTTCTCTGCAAATGCACTCCCAGAAACCTGGAAAGTTGACTTGTTACATCCCCAACAAAAATTCTCATTGCTCATTTTAAAACCTCAAGAACAAAGACCAGTTGACTTCTGTTGGATGGTAACCTAGAGGAGAAACTCCCTGCCAAGAAAAGTAAGACACCTTCTCATGACACCCTTGCATCCCCTCAGATCTAGCATCCAAAGTTTCCCCCCACCCCCATTTCCTTCACTCTTTGCCTTCTCACCTTCCCTCCACCCCTTATATAGCTGGAGCACTCCCACCACTTGGGAGCTAGGTTTTAAGATGCTGACTCCCTTTGGTGATTGCTTTGAATAAACTCCTCTGTGAAAAGATATTTTCATGGCCCAGAGTTTGACATTCCAGGCAGCAAGGGAAAGATTTGGTTTGGTAGCTCATACACTGCACAGTGAGAAAATATTTCAATTATGACTGTAAGGAAGAACTGACTATAGAATGTGGGATGGGATATAACCTAAGGAGAAAAAGAATTTACGCATTCAAGCATTTTCAGTAATCACACTTTTTGTGTTAAAGTGTCATTATTCTGAGATTTCTATTTCTATATTGTGGGATGATACATGAATAACTGCATTGCTGCCATTAAGGATCAAGATATCTGTTTAACAGAAGATACAAACATGAGAATGGGGTTAAGGAAAAGCTCGCTAATCCTGAATCTGACCCGAAAATAGCAGCATAAACTTTACCTGAAATTGGAAAAAGAAAAAATTACTCCCTAGCTTTGTCCTCTGAAAGGTAGAGAACCTTATGCCCAAATTGCACTCTCTAAATAGCATTCCCACTAAGTAAGTTAGCAGTCATTAAAGAAAGTTTCAGTCTATTAAAACCACCTCTTCATGTAAAAAAACCACCTCTTTGTGTTCAAAGGATAGTAGGGTATCAGATGGTAGCTTCTAAAATGATTACAGATGCTCCACCTCCAAGTATTCATGCCCAGGTAAGACCCCCTCTACTGGGCAGTGAATGCACACTGGTGGCTCACACCTGCGATAGAATACTAGGGAGTCCAAAGACTCTCATTTCCAAATTTGAGTTGCAGAAATATTCTGATTTCTAACTTACTGGCTCATCCAGGTGTCTCTCTGCCACCTGCCATATTTTGGGGAAGCCCATGGAGAAATGCAGTCGGGAATTGTCATAGTCTGCCATAGTCACATGGGTGAGGAGCCTGGAGGTACCCTTCCCTCAGCCAAACTGGAAGACACCAGAACTACAGCTTCAAAAGAAAGCAGGTAGACCCAAGAAACCCTGCCCAGAATCCAGACCCACATAAATTGTAAAATGAGGTTTTAAATCCTTAAATTTAACAGTAATTTGGTAAACAGTAAGTGATAACTGATAAAGTGGCCATATCAAAACAATTTAGGACTCAAACTGATAAATTCCCTATGGCCAAAGTTGAACAGCAAAAAAGGTTAGTAATGTCCACAAACTGAAACAGAAAAATGTACACATTTATGAACTCTTAAGTAAGTAAAAATTAAAAAATAGTTCCTGTTGGAAGATCAAAGTAAACACCACTTTTGAAAACTAGAATAGGAAAGGAAAGAAACAAGCATTTACCCCACATTTCCTAAATAATCTGTATCACAGAATAACCAAGTAATGGAAGTTCTCATTTCCAGATATTTCTGTTGATAGTTGATAAAATAAGTATGTCATCATTTTGCAACACTGCTGAATTAATGGCTCCAAGAAATAACCACCAATGGCTGCTAACTCTAGCCACTAAGAGACAACAGCTAAATCCTAATTCGTTTTTGGGGTTTTTTTGGTTGTTTTTCTTTTTTTTTTTTTTTTTTTTTTGAGACTATGTCTTGCCATTTTTGTCTGTGGAACCATAGGCTCACTTTGCCCGGGGTACCACAGACTCAAGCAATCCCCAGCCTCAGCTTCCCAGGTAGCTGGGATTACAGGCATGCGCCACCACGCCCAGCTATTTTTTTTGGAACTAGGTCTCTCGCTATGTTGCCCCAGGTGGGACTCGAATCACAATCTCTGGTCCCTGCCGCAGTTTCCTAAGCTGCCACTTACAGGCATGCACAACCATGCCTAGCTGTTAAATCCTAATTTGTAACTGAAGGACCAATAGCACTACTGCAGTCATCTCGTCCCTTTCCACCCAAAAGGTCTGTTTTGGAGCCAACTGACCATGGGATGGGGTAATGCATAAAATAGTGCACAGAAACAACCAGAAGAATTCAGCCTCTTAGAAGGATGACAGATAAATGAATCAGTTTATTCAGTAACATATAAGGAAATAAAAATGAAAGGGGAAACCTAAAGACTAAAAACTTCAAAGGCATACCAACCAAATATATCTTAATTCAAACAGAAAAGGCATTTTAGAAATTATAAGATATATAGGGAAATGTTTATTCAGACTAGAGATTTGTGATTTAAAGAATTATTACTACTAGTAAAGGCATGGGCATGGTATCGTGATTTCTTTTGAAATGTTAATCTTTTAGAAATACTGAAATATTTATGATAGAATGATATGATATCTTCAATTTATGTTAAATAAGCTGGGGGTAGGAAAACTCAAGATGAAGAGAAACCAGAGACAGAAAAGATGCCAAGACAACTAAACCCAAAAGCAAATGGTAGTAAAAACCACCGGAGAACTATAGTGCATTCCCACAGTTGGCTTAACATCTCCAAGCCAATATGGAGTGTAAGAACAGTTTCAAAGACAAGTAATGAAATCCTCCTAAGTCAGGTACTTTCACTCAACCTACCATGTCTGGGCAGCTCCACTATGAATTCAAAAGGCAACTACCTCAGGAAACCCACGTTCAGCTGTAAAATAAAAACTTTACAAAAGTATCCTTTTCTTAAAAAATTCAACTACCAAAGGTATGTCCTTCCCAGCAAGAGAGTTGCACATATTGGTCTGATTAACACCACAGTCGGCCACATCTCCATTCCTCCCACTCCAACATTTCTCCAACTCTCACTAATCTGATACTGTTAGGTTTTTATTTTAAAACGTCTATAATCAACAAATGCCTGTAGGAACACAAAATTATACAGGGATCTAAGAAAACTAAAAGTAACAGCAATAAATGTTCACACTACTCATCAATGCTCACTTGTAAAATACAAAGTAATGCAGATTGGACCACACTTGTTAGGAGGCAGAGATTAAGTAACTCCATAGCTCAGAGCCTAATACTTAGGAGCAGCTAAATTTAGGTGATCATGATCATTTATTCTAACCCATGGGTGAGCACAACAGTACTTCCTAATTTTAAATTAATTCTCACTCTATAAAAATAGTAGGAAAGGTACTAACAGAAAGACTATTACATGAGTGTCTTCTATTACTTCTGAAGTCCACCTGGGGAGTGGAGGTAAGGGATATATTAATAGGACAATGATAACTGCTTACCTTTACAGTCATGAAACAAACTCCACAACATTTCCTACCTCTTATCCTGGGAAACTCACTTAACTTCGTACTTTTACCTTTATGTTTTACCTTTAAAATCACACAGCAGAATCTGGATACAACCTAAGGCAGCATCTCTACTCTTTGTTTTTAAGTTGTATGGTGGCTGCTGACAAACAGCAATAAGTCTGGGTCCTGTATAGGCCAGGTTTCTTCATTCTTAGTTCCCAGACAGCAATTAGCTTCTAGTCCCTTCTGTCCTCAGACTGTCACCCAATATCAATGTAAGTCTGCCAACAACAGCTTGAAGTCATTTTTATTTTTTCTTCCTTTTTTAAATTAATCATTTTGTTTACATATTTACATATTATTTACATGTTTACATATTTTTAACATCATTATATCCCCCAGGGTTCTCGCTCTACCATATCACCTGTGAGCCATCATCTTGATCTTTTATAAAAATAATCTCAGGTTATTAAGATTAAGGTGGAGGCCATCTGTTTCTGAAAAGAATTCACAAATAACAATTTCCTAGATTGTTTCCTTCTTAAGAATAAAAACTGAAACTGTACAGAAAAGCTGCGTCTTTATTGAAATTGAGTCTTTCAATATAGAATCTCTAAATAAGAAAGTAGCTAGAGTTCATGCCATACTGGGCTGCCTAGCTCTGGTTCTGAAAATATTTATGGAAAAGTCAATCTAGTCACCATCAAAAGTTTATGATAGTTGGAGTTATTGAATGATAAAACTAACCCTAAGGTGCATTCAGTGTTTACAGGTTTCAGGGTGACTATCAAACTCTCAAGTATTTCAAAGATGAGTAAAGAAAAAAACAAAAACAAAAACAAAAACACGAGGCTCCAGACTTCCCCTTCCTCTACGCCCTGCTGATCACTCTCTCAGCACCCTGATCCACTGGGTACTGGCTTCTGCTCACTGCCTTCTCTTCAACCCAGAGCATATTAACTCTCATAGGTGACGTCAGCGTCCAAGTGATCCTCCACTCAACAAGCTTACCTCCTTCAACCTCCTTCCCCATGCAGTCAGTTACCAGTCTGATCCAATCTACCACCTCTCTACCAACCCTAGCCACAGTCCCCCATTGTTGTGGTTCAGGCCATCACCACTTCTCTGTCTGATGCTAGCCTTGCCCTCTTCCATTCACGCTCCACTTTGCAGTCAGAGATTATTTCAAAATACCTATCTCTCCTTGAGTCTCCCCTGCTTTAAACTCTAGCAATGATTTCTCACAGGCTATAAGATAAAGTCTATACAAAGTCCTTTCAGATGGGACTCTCACTAACATTACCATTCCAACACTCCCATCCCTTTCCTCTTGATCAATTCCCAGGCATCAGCCAGACTCGCTTCAGACATCACACCATCTGGCGAGTCTTCATGCATTCTCCGCCTGGTTCTATGTAAGACTGCCCATTTGCTTGACCACCAGACTGTGAACCTCTTAAAAGGAATCAACCTGTCTGACTTTACATCCCCAGGTTCTAGACCAGTACCTGCAAAATGTAGGGGCTCATAATGCTTTTTGAAAGTGACTGATTAAAGTGCTAAGTGAATTTTAGTTCAGTCTACTCTTAGTCATATGCATCCTCTTAACAGTCAACTACAAGGCCCCAACCACTCTCAGTACTTGCTTTCCCACACTCCAAGGCACCATCTCATTTCCCATTCAGGCTTATCTCTGGTCAAAATATTTTGACTCACCTATTTTCATAAACAGAAACAATTCTCTTTCACACCACACTAGTTCACTCCATTTATAAGAGATTCATATCTACTGACATACTCTCTCTAATAAGACTAAATAAAGGACCCCAGGGAAGAAAGAAGCCAGCTTCCTCCACATCCTACAACCTGAATCCACTAAACACAAGGGCAACACTCAACACTTGGTGTTCAGTGCTCTGTCTTTCAACGCATTCAGCTGACAATTGTGAAATGCCAGGCGCTGAGGGTTCCAGTAGTCTCAGATCAACTTCCTCTCACATTAAAGAAACATGTAAAATAATTCTTGACATTTTTCTCATATTGAAGAAAGTAAATACTGCTAAAATATTATTGAATATTGATTTGATAATAGAGGAAAATGTCTCACCCTGCTCACTTTGGTGAATTAGGTTTCGCAACCAAAAAGTCAACTATGAGAACACTACCACAGGAAAGAAAGAGACTAATGGACATAGCACAGACTAGTAAACAACAAAGAACGGGGTTTGATAGAATGGAAGGGGCATGGGGTGGGGCATCAAAAAGAACCATTTATGGAGGTTGTGATTTAAAGAATGAAACTAAATCAAAAAATATATAATAGCATATTAGAAATATTGTGTGGTCTAGAGGAAAAATAGTTACTAGGTATTTATAAGGTATTTGGGATATTTATAGTGACTTTATTCTTACATGTGAAATAATGATTGCTTCCCTTTTTATGTATGAATTTAAAAAAAGTCAACTATGGTTCTTTCATAGAAATAAGTAATTTGTTTGAAAGTCCTGGAAACCGAAAGATGCAACAAATGAACCAGCTGGAGTAAGTATAGTGAGTAATACATCAGATTGTGGGAGGAAAGATAGGCATTAGAAGAGAAAAAAAAAAAGGAAAAAATATGAAACATCCAGAGAAAGAGGGAAGTAGGGAAAGTAGGGAAATGTTTATCTGTACAATGTGGTTATTTCAAACATTTTAAAAATAGTTTTAAATTATTCAGCAATTCAAATTGATTTCATTCATTCAGCTGATACTAAATGGTCACACTATAGTAGACAGCTGGATTTGAAGATCCTGAAATCTCAAAATGGAATCATAAGCTCATTCTAAAGAGCAGTTTCTCCACCCCAGTTACTGAAGTAAAACAGTATCCTACAACTCACCTTAAAAGTTATACTCTATGAATCATGTCCTAAGTGTCTTCATTTTGGAGACAGGGAACTCAATAACACAAGTAAAACAAAATCTATTTTTAAAAAATAAAAAATGTGTGGCCTCCATGGATATTACTAGGGAAAGAAGTTCAAGTGACACAACTAAGAGAAAGATGAGCAGCAAGACTGTGCAAGCAACAGCTTAATCAACAAAATGAAAAGAATATGAACACATATGATACCCATTCAACAGCACTTCTGAACCTTTCTGAAAGAATAAACAGGAAGCTGTTAATTGTGGGTCTCTCTGGAGAGTAAGTAGAAGCAGAAGCTCAGGAATGAGACAATGAACACTTTGCTGTTGGAATTTATTTTAACATTTGATAAATGAAAGAAATTGACTTAATTAAAAGACAAAGTTCCTGGTTAAAAGCTTTGAGTGGCTCCTCAATGCTCATCCTTACAGAGCACAGAAAGTAAGGGTTCGCTTACTGATCCCCCTCCCCAATGTCCAGTCACACAGAGAACAACTCACCTCCCTTGCATCCCCACACCTCCCCTAACGTTACACATTCCCTGTACTGCCCAGATTTGCCTCTCTCCACTCTTCCTCTCTGCCCTTCCACCAAGCAGAATGGTGTCCAGCATTCAAAACCAGGCCCAAATTTCCCCTTTCAGGGAAGCATTCCTGGTTCCCTGTGCTCAATAACATTAATCCCCTGCTCCATTCAATGACATTTCTTTTTCTCTTTTGTTAGGGTTCCTGATAAATTACACAGCATTCAATTAAATTTGAATTTCAGCTAAATAATTACATCCAAAATACGCAAGAGACCTACTCACGCTTTACTTTTGCTTGCTAGCCCTGTACACTTGGTACCATGGGAGTAGCAGAAGCTCCATAAATGTGTCTCCTTGCCTGTGCCAAAGTGTGGAGTCAAACTCAGGGTGGGCTATTCTAAAACCATCTCTTCACATGCTGTTCTTTGTCCTTTTTGGGCAGTTCCGAGTATTGGCAGATCTTGGGACAGCTGATTATTCTGAGCTGTTCTCTATGAAATCATAAAAGCCTTCAACTGGAGTTTTGAGAAAAACTCAAAGTAAATAAGATATTGAAATAAATTTTGGAGTTTTTTCAGACAATCACCCTGACTTCACTGCCACACCTGAAACAGTGGCTCCATCCAAAATGGCCAGCTGGAGCTCAGCGGCACCATGACCTACACCCTGATGCCAACCTCAGGTGGCAGCCAGTGAGAAATCTGTACAACTCCATTCCCTATGGACTGCTGCTGTAGACAAGCCAAGGACAATGGTGAGATCACAGCCTTAGCTGCAGTGAGGTGTCAAAGCCAAGTGAAATCCTCGGCTGACCCCTGCCACAGCAGGAGGGAGCTATTAAACTGAGTCTTTTATTATCTCCCCTGACTTAGAGGAGGATGTTATAAGCCTAAAAGACTGGGCAAAGAGCCAACTGTCATGGATTGGGAACCCAGAGAAGCTGACAGTTGAGCAGGCTGAGCATATGTAGGCTGTTCATCAAGGAGTACCCTTGGGATCAAGGCCTGAGGTAGAAGGAGACAGAGCAGGACTGGGCAGAGGGTACATCAGAGCTGCCAAGATAGCCACAGATGGCTTGGAGCAAGGCCACATGTAGTTCTGAAGTTGCAGAAGCCCTTCAACTTCACCCAGATTAACCTAAGATACATGACTTTGAGCAGTTATAAACTGCCCGGGCAAGGGGTACCACTGAGGGCACCTGAGAGGTTGACATAGCTGGTACAGCTGACAGGGAATGGACCCTTCAGCAAAGAGGCATCTGAACAGCAAACACAATGTCCGCCAAACCGACGCCCCTTAAATCAGGGCTTTACAGCATGCTGACAACTGGCACCACTAACCAGAATGCCACGTCCCTAGCACAGAGCAATGAACTGAGCACCAAGACAGCATGAAGAGAAGTGGTCAGAAAGGACCCATCTAAGAGGGCAACATATGCTCAAGTCCATGGGCCAAGTAAAGATGTGGGAAGAGCATTCCAGATAAAGAGAGCAACAGTCTCACAGAGGCCCTGTGGCAGGAACCAGCTAGAAGTTGGCGGGGGGAGGTGGAGAACAAGAGGGCAGCACGACCACAGAAGAGAGCAGAAAAGTGAAAGGAAAGAAAAGGTCAGGAAAGGTAGCAGGGATAAATGATGTCAGGCCCTACCAGTGTTAAATGGAACGTAAACATTCTGGACAGAGCAAGGTTTCATATACAGGGATATAGTAAAACTGCATTTTCATTTTTAAGTGATACCTCTAGTTGCTGTGCAAGACTCTAGAGGAATGTAGCAAAGGGAGCATGTAGGAGGCTACTAAAGGCTGGGCCAGTAGGTGCTGGACCGGGGGTGACAGTGGAGATATGTTCAGAAGACCAGGGAGCCAGATCTGCGAGTCCCATTCCCTGCTGACCATCTGAGAAGTCTAGACCTGCCACATATAAATTTTTAGGAGAAGGGACAAGAATCTATATTAACCTTTCAGAAGACTTGGAGAACAAACCAGTCTTGGTAATCAACAACGTTATTTGGCTGTGATACTTCCTTATACTGAAAAGCAAGTTTCTATAAGTATAAGAAACTTTACCTGACTCTTGGTTTTTTAAGTGTCCTGAATCTAGGTGGTCTCACTCTTTCCTTTGAATGGAGCCCAACATCCATATTTCTAATTCTGAACAAAAATACAGAACTAGACTGGGTCTTTTGGATGTTACTACTGTTGTTTTCCAACTGGGGCTTCGTTTCTGAATTCTGGAACACCAAAGTTGTTGAAAAGCACTGTTGAGTGGAATAAAGAGTACGTGGCAAAACTATATGAAAATTATGATTCAATTTGCAATAAAATGTAAGGGGAAAGTGCAGATGTGTTCTCTTCCATGAATATCAGTAAACTGGTAGATATTACCTCCAAAAGGTATAAACCAAGCCCAGCTCTTCCCACAGACCCATAGCTGTGAACCCCAGGATAGGCACAGGTGTCTGCTGTTTCTTCTGAATCACAGAGAAGGGATAAAAGGATGTGCAAACGGCCAGACTGCTTTGGTATACTTTTCCAAAACACATGAGCAACATACTCAAAAAAAAAAAAAAAAAAAGTGCAAGTTTAAAGGCCTGGTGTAAGTAAATACTCATTGAAAGCATAAAAAAATCTATTAGTTTTTGCTTTTGTTTTCCTGTATTCAGGGAAACATTTCATTTGATGTGAAAATATATTCCAGTTTACTGTTGGGCTCCATGAAACAGAGAAGTGAGTTTTCTTTGCTCTTTACTACATTCTCAGTCCAACTCCCCTTTTCAGATTTATCTCTATTTTGAGGGGAAAAAAATGCTTTCAGTGACACTATTTGGAAAAAATAAATAAATAAAAGTGCTGGCCCACCTTTTCTAACACTATCAGCTAAATATGCCAGTCAGGAGAAAGGAATTAGTATGCTTCAAAATAAATACCAAATTCAAAAAGCTTCATTTGGAATGTGGTAACAACATGCAACCTTCAGTTCTTAGGGTTCTTTTACCAGGGACAACATCTAGCATCACAATATGCTGCCAAGCAGAATGACTTCTTAACAATCGCCAAGCAAGCCACAAGCTTAGGGGACACCTGGATTCAAACTACATCTTAGCACCTGGGATTACAGCACCTTATTTAACTTTGAAGAATCTTGGTTTCCTTCACTGTAAAATGGTTGAATAATGCCTGTTATATAACTGCTAAAGAGAAGTGATGAGATACTGTGTTTCTTGAGGTAGACTGAGGTAGTTTTTGCTGTAAAATGTGACAAAAAAAGGAGAAAACACAACATCAGGCATACAGCAGACAACACGTTTCTTTCTACACAAATCAGCACTTACTTATCTACTCAATACCGTTCATCATGCCTCTACAGTTGAGGCCCTAGATATACACCAGTGAACAAAACCAACACAAAGCTTGCCCTCCAGGAGCTTATATTCTAGTGGGGAAATGTGTTTAACAAAACCTTTCCATTCCTTTCCAAAAATGGGTGGGAGTAGTAAGAAATCAGGAAATACTTTTGCCAAATTTTCTAACCAGATCTCATAAAACTACAAAACCACCATATAATTGATCGACATAAGGTTTGTTTATGAAATGTTTTATCTTCAGCAACACAATCCATAAAAGAGACTATCAGAATCATCGAATTTATTTACTTTTTTAAGCTGTGAATTATGTTCAGTAATTGTGACTATATGATGAGGGATATCAGGCATGCTGTCTTCTTCCTGTACTGTGTCCCACAATCCCTTCCTCCCTGAGGCAAGCTTGCAATGCTTCCTCATATAGTAAATTACAGAGTAATAATGGTGAAAGGCAGGTATAGGTCAATGGAAAAATGCATGCCTACCCTTTATGAGCTTCTCTGGGGAAATGCATATTTATAGCAATTGTCCTTCAATGGCCCACAATCACCCAACATGGGTGAGAACAAACAGGCTGTGAAATTGAAGTCAGTTCGGGGATTGGATGAGTTGGTCATGTCGCCCCAGTCATGGGGGCAACCAGATCATGGCAAGACCTGACCTCTGTTGGTATGGTAAATAAAGTTAGTCTAAAAAGGAAGCCCGACCATTGATTAAAGCAGCACCCCCAATTTTTATACTAGGCACTCCTTTCCCAGATACTCTCTGAATATCAAGCACAGGCATATTGCCTCCCTCAGTGCCTAAAGCCCACCCTATTCAGGGGCTGAAGAAGTGCTCAGGGCCAGTCTTTGCTTTCACTTCTTTACCACACTGGTCAGACTTGGAGAACACTATTCCTCACCTGTGCTTTCTGAGTAGAGGTAACTCACACAGTGACAAGAAACAGGAGAAAGTGGCACTCTCATTTTCACAAGATTTTCATTAAGTAGCCATTACCTGGGAACCATGGGTGCCATCATGGCAAGAGAACACACTGCTGACCATACCTGAGATGCCTGGAACCTGAAAACACCCACTAAATCAAGCTCAGCAGGAGCTTCAAGCCCAGGAACTGCCCAACTCGGCCACACACAGGAATTTTGGGGGACTGTATAATACCCAAAGTCTATCTGCACCCCCCATCAGTTCAATCCATTCAATCCATTCTCTGGAGTGGGAAATCAAGCGACGAGGCCAATGTTGTAACCTTCTTTCTGTTTTCTCTCTATTTCCACCTCTAAATACTTCACAGAGACAACCTGTGGCTTACCCATAAAGCAAAAAGACATGATACAGACCTATGGGAAACCAGATCTGAGAGAAGGGGAAAGACCAAAATCTTCAGTAAGGTTCAGAGGATGGACAAAGCTCACCAAGACAAAAATCTCTGTGCTTACTCAGCATTTCCAGCACAGCTCACAGAAGCTCCGTCAAGAGCTGCATCTGCCAGGTGTCCCTGTCTGGAAGATGAGGGGGCCCTCCTCCCTTACCAGAAAAGGACCAGCATTTCTAACCATTTTGTGAAATTCAAGGATGCTGGTGGTACAACAGCAGGATGAGTGAAGAGCATCCAGACACAATGATACTTGCCCCCAAATACTGATACTGTAATAAAGAGGTAAGGGCAAACAGTCCAAGGTAAAAAGGTTTGAAAAAGAAAGTAACAAGGATTTTTAAACATGTACTCCAAACCAGAAACTGTACAGCAACATCCCAGCGCAGGGATAGACAAACTGTTTTTAAAACATCTTTTAATTGTCAAGATTTTTAAAAGATGTTATCCAAACTCCTGTTTCTGTCTTGTCTGGAAATCCAGGATGCAGGACACCCTGTGTCTGCCTTCTCAATGATCGCAGGGATGGGAGTGGCAGGTTTCCCCACAGTCCTTTCAGCCCACTCTGGTCAGTTGCTCTCAGTCAGGCTTCCCACACACAGAGCTGAGAGCTCCACAGGGTACCCAGACTTCAGAGAAAGGATTATGCTTCTAACAGAAAAAGAAAAAAAAAAAACTTTTTAAAATACCTAATTGGCAACGATTTTAAAGGATCTAATTGTGGTTCTCCATATTCATGCATTTTCAGATGGATTTTATTATCTTCTCACCCATGGTGCATGTAAGGTAGAGAAAGCAATGAAAATACTGGCTGAGGTGATGAAAGTAATCAAGCTGACTTTCAACAAAATAAAACATGAATTAATCCAGTCAGGAGCAAAGAAGGTTTGATTTGTTCAGACTCTCTAATTTCTTATTTAGAATTTATTAAAAAAAAAAAAAAAACCACCAGTGAGAGGCTTGTTTTCTCATTTTCTTCCATCTTTTCAGCAGGAGCTACACCTCTCTAATTTTTGCATGACTCCTCAACAGTAGACAGATTTGTCTCCTGATGCCCTGGAGATAGGCAACTTTTGAAGAATGACATTGGCATTACCCACAGCTGTAAGCAGGAACAATCTTAACAGGTTCTCAATACTCAAGAAATCACCCCAGAATCCTAGAAACTGAATATGCTACAGTAATTCACACACAGAATAACCACGTCATCAAGCCAGAAGGGACTGAGATTTAAAAAATAAAAGAAAGAAAAACCCTCTGATATCACTATATCTCCATGTTCTTTGTAATAAAACAAGAGAGCGAAACAGGTCTGGCCTCATTTCTGTGGCTCAGTTGACTACACACCCTATGCTCAATAAAGAAGGACTTTCCTAGATAAGGGCAAAGGAAGTCTAAAGTTGCACCTGGAGGGAGCACTTACATCTCCAATTTGGGCATCATCTCAAAGCAGGGAGCATACTCAATTGGGGGTGGGGGGGAGGCACCACCAAGAGGCAAAGGAGCTGTTCTACTTGTTTCACTCAAGTCCTCAGCCCTTCAGAGTCCCCTTTCTGTTCTTCTATGACTAATCCATGCTTTTTAATTCAGTCTGTTCTCCTACACACTGAAGCTTCCTCTGAGCCCCCTTCATGTTTCAAGGCGTTGCTCCATTTGCAGTTTCAAAGTCTGGCAAACCCAGGTCAGCACTTGAAATAGGAAGCTCTCCAACAGGAATTATCAAACAAGTCCTACAAGTCACACAGGGAAGGGACTCTCAGAAGAGCTGTGTGTGCCTCTGAAAACAAACAAGTGGATAAAATCATATCCAAGGAAGCCACACAGACAGTAGAATACTGGTCACAAGTACATTTAACTTGCAACATGAGGAACTACTTTCAGTTCTTCCATCAGGGTCTCTGGGCCTCCCCATGCTCTCCATCCACCTGCTGCACTGGTCTTCCCCAGCTGATGCTCAACCTGGTCTGAGATGTCTCTCCCTTCCCTGGTGCCCTGAGGCTGAGTTAAGGACAACTCCCACCCAGGGCTGCCAGCATAGCACAGGAACTCACCCGAGGCCTGGCTGTGGACCTCTGCAGGCCCATTGTGCAGCCCAGGAGCTCTTGAAGATTGTGGAGGAGCTCTCAAGGTCAAAACTATTTTCAAAACACCAGAACATTATTTTTTCTATTCTCAATCACTTACAAATGTATGATGGAATTCCTGGAGGTCACAAGATGTGTGATGATAAATCATTCTAATGTTTTAAAAAACGTAATTACATATGCTTGTGTTTTAAATTTGCATTTAAAATTCTAAAATGGTAATATAAATTGGTAATAACCACAAAAGCAAAAGCTCTTTGGTGTCCTCAATATTTTTTTAGAGTATTAAGAGGTCTCAAAAATCAAAACCTTTGAAAACTAACCATCTGAAGTTTCATTTATGTTCTAAACTTTTGCAGGTTCCTATTCTCATGTTATAGTTTGTAATGTCTGTACCGTTTCAGCTTAAAATGTTACTGGTCACATTACCTATGCATCTGACTCATGCTGCATAGCCTTGTCCTCAGTCATGTTATCTAGGATATTTTTCCCAGCTCACAGAAGGAGCACACCTAACAATCACCCCAAGCCCCACCATCATACCTTAAATATAACATTATTATTGAGATACCATATGATGTTCTTGGTTTCTGTAATTCCCACTATACTATCAGCTGTCAGAAAACAGGAATCACGCACTTATTCATCTCTGACCAAAGAAGAGTCAATAAAAGTTCAATATCTGAAAGGATGATAAAAGCAAACTAAGCTTACTCAAACCTCACTGCTCAACTTTAGTCATAATGTCTTTCCTATAGCCTTGAGCTCACAATGAAATAGCTTCTTTTCTCAACCCATCTATTGTACTTTTTTATCTACATAGCAAAATCTAATACTGGTGACTAGTAAACCTTGTTCATTGATTATTTCATATTCTATTCCATCATCACAATATTCATGTAAATCCTAAGAAACAAAAGATAAAATTATAATAGTACTACTCTGCGCAACCACTTTCAACCATTAATTTATTAAGCAATCAAAATAACCTTATAAATAAGCTTTTATTATCCCAGTTGTACAGGTAAAGAAAAAAGAGATCAGAAGACTCCATGCAGTGCAGCATGTCAGAGGCAATACCAGAATACAACATCAGATCACCTGATTTCCCTACCCTTCTATATCCATGCCTTTGTCTCACCTTCACTGTACTGAATGATCATCATGCAAAACTTTGGGATTGAGGAGAAGTGAATCTGTTATTATAATCAAGTCATGGTATAAAAGTACCCTTCCAAGAAAAAGCTGACACACATATACACACACACATTTCTCATAGACAGAAGGAACTTAATGTCTGCTGAGTGGGAAATTAGTATGAAACAACAAATCAATAAATATGCTCCAAAGACTAAAGAATATGGTACAGAATATAAATCATATTTATCCAGTATAGAATAGCAGCTGCCTCTCAAAAGTCAGAACAATATAAAGGTTGGGAGGGGAGGAAGAAATAGAAAAGCAGAAACAACCACAGAACTCTGACTCTTCAAAACTGAAAGAAAGTCCAGGCACAGAGGCACATGCCTATACGTGGCAGCCTAGGAAGCTGCAGCAGGGACCAGGGATCGCAGCTTGAGTCCCACCTGGGGCAACATAGCGAGACCTAGATCCAAAAAAATAGCTGGGCATGGTGGCACACGCCTGTAATCCCAGCTACCTGGGAAGCTGAGGCTGGGGAGTGCTTGCGTCTATGGTACGCAAGGTAACATGAGTCTGTGGTTCCATGGGCAAAAAAAGCAAGACCTAGTCTCAAAAGAAAAAAAAATGAAAGCAAGGAATTCAAACCAAAATCAATTACAAATCATCAAATCCATTCCATAAGCATTTACGATGGAGGAAAGGAGAAATGAACTCCTTCCACTGATTGCTAAATTCATTTACTAGTTATCAGCAAGGGCAGAATATCTGAAATTATTTGTTAACAGAAAAACATCAAGACTGAGTTACCATGGGAAATAACATTCCTTCTTTGAAAATCTGACTTTTGTATGTTCTACCTTTCCTTGGCACAATACTCCTCCTACCAGGACTGTTATTTTGCACCAAACATCAGCCCCCAACTCTACTCACTTTTAGTGGCTATCCACTGCCAACTGAATAAAGGCCACTGATCTCATTAGTAGAAGGATCTTACAGGTAACCTCAGCACATACATATCAACCTAGTGAACAGCCCAGTGGGGGGGTGGGGGTGGGGAAACAGCCAGAAGGCATCACACCTGCTCCTCAACAAAAGGTTTTCTGCCTTCTTCCACTACTCTACTCAACTTTTCTTCTGTGAACCAACTGGTCACTCACTAGCTCACTTGAGTTTCCTGAGGACAGGAACCAAGCCCTGTTACCCATTGGTGGGTAACAAATCCTCAGCACTTCTTTGGTGGTCAGAATGCTTGCAGAGCAAAGGATGACATGAATTTCTATGACCATACACATCCATGCCTCTTGCTTGCATTATCCACATCTATTCTCACCCCCCCTGATAATCCATTCTCCACCAGCAGCCCACATGAACCTGGAACAATGTAACTTAGCTCAGGCCACTTCCATCTCTCACCCTTCTAATGCGTCAATCACACTTAATACAAAGTCTGGCTTTACTGGCTTATATAATCCACATATTCCCTCCCTCACTGCACCCACTGGCTTCCTGTATCAGCGCACAATCCAGGATTGATCCTGTCATCAGTCTTTCTACTGGCTATTCTTTTATCTAAAACATTCTCCCCAGACAATCCCACAGTTCATCACCTTATTTCTCACAAGCACACTGTTATCTATAGCTGTCTCTCCCTTTGCCTTTTTTTTTATTTTATTTCAGAACTTTTATCTACTCACCAACTTACTATGATGTACTATTTACTAAGTACACCTGTGCTGTCTAATAGGGAGGCTACAACCACCATGTACTACTGAGCACATGTCATATGAGCTACTAAAATCTGACTAGTGCAAACTGAGTTATCCAAGAAGTGTAAAATACATGAATTTCAAATGTTTAGTACCCCCAAATAGTTATGAAAAATATCTCACCAATACTTACTCTGTTGGTTGTATATTGATATTTTTAATATATTAGGATAAATTTAAAAGATCATTAAAGTTAATTTAATCTATTTACCTTCCTAATGTGACTACCAATAAAACTTTAGTTACACACATGGCTCACACTGCATTGTGGATCACAATGCGCAAGGCAGCATTATGACAGAATATAAGCTCCCTAAGGACACTCATTTATCCATCCCATATACTAATCATACACCAAATTTTCAACAGTACTGTATAAAGAGACATTTAAAAAAAAATTAACAAATCCTTGAAAGACCTCTGCCCTGCTATGACTCTTTCCCATTTTACAATGAAGATCCAGCTCCCACTTTTCCTAGAAGCCCTCTGAGATTTTTGTACTTGACATCTATGCCCCCAGCAGAGTCCAGACAGTCAGACACTCAGTCAGCACACTAATTCCAATTATCCAGGAACCATTAATCAAACATCCATGATGTATGTAAATATATATGGTGTTTTATGTATCATCTATTTTATTTAATCATCATAGAAATCCAGGTGGTGGGGGTTGGGGGGGGAAGAGACAAAGTCTTTGAGAAGATCAATGTAAGACCCAGAGAAGTGAGAAGATACACCTAAACTCCTACCATGAGCAAGGGCAAAAGTGGAATGTAAACCCATGTCTTCTGGACCCACTCCTGGCACCAAACCCTCTGCCTAAGGTCCAGGTTGAAAGCCAGCAGCATACTCACAAAAAATGGTCTATTTGGCCTACACAGTAATCTGATTGCTTTTATAGCCATAACCCTTGCAGACACTTGTCATTTTAGAGATTTTTTTAACCAGGATCTTGTTTCTTCAACACCTGAATACTTGCTATACACCAAGCACAAGAAGCATATATCCAAGAACAAAACTGAGAGGGCACCTTATTTCATGAAGGGATTCAGACAATAAACCAATAAATAAGGAAAATATATAGTAGGTAAAACTGATGTGTGATAAAAAGAAACCCACATTAGAGGAGTGGTGAGTTCTTTGTCAACAGGAATATCTGCTTTTTCAGGGGAATATCTAAGAAGACAGGATTTGACTAAAAACTTAAGAAATGGGACATGAGGACATAAAAAATCGCATGCCTCCAACAGATGGAATGAGAAGTAGAGAAGTTCTAATGACATCACTAGATGGAAGGAGGAAAGCTGTCTTTCCTTCCACAGAGTGCAAGGAGGGTAACTGCCATTAACATAGCTGATGCCATGCATTAATAATACTTAAAACAGAGAGTTACTTCCCTGTTGCTTTACAATTGTAAATTTCAAAAAGGACATGCCAAAGAGTGGTGATGGCCTTCATTAGAATTTATAGTTTCCTTTCAAAGAATAGAAGGGGAAGAGAAAGGAAAAACAAAGCTTTTGTGATGTGACTTGATTGACAGGACTCCCTCCTGAGTCCTGACTGGGTGGGAAAAGGCAAGAAGGGTATAAAAGAGCTTAGAAGAAAGAGAAAATATTCAGCCAGTTAGAAGGAGGATGTGAGTCCAGCCACAAGGTAAAGGCCTGGGCCCACAGCTTTCAGTCCAGGGTGATGAACTCATAGCTTTAGCATGCATAAGCTGAGTGTGTGTGTTGAAGGAGTGTAAAGAGTTTGGAGATTTAAACTCTGTGTTGGGTGTTTCTCTTATGTAGCTTGAGTCAAATGCTTTTGGAGAGGCCATGAGTGAGGCCTAATAAGATGGATCTGCTGTTAGTTCTTGTGTCTTGGAGTTTTTCTACTACCTAAAGTTAAAAAGGATGTCGTAAGAAAAACAACAACATCACATCTCCAACTACATGCTTGGAAAAAGTTGAAACATGCCAAAGGAGGGAAAGAAGAATGCCCTGAGTTTGGAACACATGCTATTGAACTCAGATTGATTACACATGTGGTGAGGTGACAGACTAAAGGACAGTTTGGACAATAGTGGGGTAACTGGGTTTTTATATGCTTAACTTGTAGTGCATATACTGGTAATCACTTTAGTAATAGTTTTGTCACTTTAAGAGTTCAGTCTGACTTTGAAAGGTCTGGCTTGGAAATTACACAAGAGCTGTGGGTGGCAAAAACTCTTAAAGAGGTAAACTTCAAAAGCTGTTATTTTTTTTCCCCTTGGTTTGGGAAAGAGAGCCCAGGGACAAGGGATAACAAAGGTAACTAGTGCACTAATGGTAGTAGCTAAAGAGTTAAGGGCTCCACCACATTTGTATCAGGTTAAGTTATAGGCTTTTCCCTGGTTTAGGAAAAGCAGGCAAGGAGATTTAAAAAAAATTTAAAAGTCTGCCCCTTCTCCTGATAACATGGTGAGGTAACCAGAGACTAAAAAGAGAGTTTTGGGCATTATGGTGGGATAACTGGGTTTTTCATGTTTAGCTTGTGGTACATATGTAGATAATCACTTTCTTATTTAGTAATAAATAGTCTGATCACTTTGAGCATTTGGTCTGGCTTTGGAAATTACAGCAAGAGTTGTGGGCAGCAATGAACCCTTAAAGAACCAGTTTAATGTGTTTTTTTGTTTTTGTTTTCTTCAGTTTGGGAGAGGCCTTGGGTAGCAAGCCATCTGAATAACAAAGGTAACTAGTGTGTGGTAGTTTAAGGGTTGATTAGGGCTTTGCCCATTTTTCAACACAATGATTAAAATGTTTTTCCCTGGTTTAGGAAAAGCTGTCAAAGGATTTTCAGTGAAAAAAAAGCCTATCCTCCTCTCCCAACAACAAAAACAGTAACTTTCCCTTTGTGGTAGAGAACTGTTTCTGGAAAGTGGACAGTTTCCAGTCTTCTTTTATCCATTATAAGCACCGGCCAGTGAACACAAGTGAGCACAAGTGATGTGTCTCTTCCATACCAAGGCAGTCAATAATGCAACCTTCCTCACCTTCTATCTTCCTTCTATTAGCTCAAGATATGGCAATGAGGAAAGGAAGTTGCAGGAAATTGAGAATAACTATCTTACTAACTAGAAGTTAGATGAGGGAAAGATAAATTTCTTACATAATTTTATTGCAAAGTCACTAAGATGCGAGGGCAAATTTGCTCCAGAAGTTAACTAATATCCTTCCATACATGACTCTCTTCCTGACTCACAAGTTGAGAATCTGCTGCTACTTTTCCTCTGTGTTCAGGGTCTCCAATGTGGGGTATGCAGGCCTGCCTGGTACCTGTTTGTAGCCCCTATATAAAAATGAAATTAGTCTGCATAAAATCAATCCTTGACACATCACTGAGCCTTTCTCCAGCTCACTCTTCACTCTAACCCTTCCAGTCCCTACACATGTTCTTTCCATTTAACATATGGAATTAAACAATGAATCCAAATAAGGTACTAAAAAAGCTTAAAGTGCCAGTCTATATGCTAACCATGTACACCAGAGGCATAATTCCTCAATGTTTTGAATAGACAGGGCTAATTAAGGGTCAATTTTATCAGCCCTTACCCTATCATATCACTTTTGGCAAAGTTGGGCCTAACAAGCAAAAAAAAAAAAAGCTTATTTAATTAAGAATGTGGTATCTTACAACTAAATCCATTGTGTGACCTTGAACTGGATCCTGGACAGGAAAAAACGACATTATTATTAAAAGCTGAGAGATAGTAATTATATTAATAAATCAAATCAGCTAATAATATTGTGTCAGTGCTCCTTTCTTGGTTTATAAAAATGCTATAGTTATATAAGATAACATATGGGGAGACTGGGAATAAGGAACATGAGAATGTTACACTATTTTTGCAACATTTTGGTAATTATTTTAAAGTGATGTTCCTGCCTATCTGTAACTATGCAGATGCCTGTATTTTTCTTTCTCCTTTTCCTAATATACCTGCCCTCTTAAAGTGTAAACAGAAATGAAATAATATAAAGAACATCTTCAAATACTTTAGAAAAAGAAGAAAAAATAAAAGTTCATTAATTTGATCATCACACATGAGCACCAAAGCTAGGACTAAGGTGGTTTTTCTAGAAACTGCAAGCAAAAACAGTTCACATGAAAAATAGTAACTTTAGGAAAAGGACAAGAAGAGCCAAAATCTATTTAGGAAGATTTATCTCCACAACTTTTTTTTTACTTTTGAGCTAGTCTCCATCACCTGAAATCATTTTATTATTGAAAACTCCCTGAGAAACTTTAAGCCCTGCTCTGAGAGAACTCACAAAGTTATCTGCCTGTGCCCCAAGCAGAATCAGTGTAATGGCTTAGGTTCTGTTAATAAAACCCTGAAAATAAGAATCCGAAGGTGTAACCAAGCAAGTGACCACTAGGCCACAAGATCTCAAGAGAGAAAGTTCATACTGAAACAGGGTGACCAGAAGAAGGCTTTTTGACTAAAACTTAAACAAGGCCGGGCACGGTGGCTCGTGTCTGTAAGCTTCAGCCTATGAAGCGGTAGGGGCTAGGGATCCCGGTTTGAGTACCGCCTGGGGCCCATAGCGAGACCTAGCTCCAAAAAATAGCTGGGCATGGTGGTGCGTGCCTGTCATCCCAGCTACCTGGGAAGATGAGGCTGGGGATTGCTTGAGTCTGTAGTACCCCTGGCATGAGAGCCTGCGGTTCCACAGGCAAAAATAGCAAGACCTAGTCTCAAAAAAAAAAAAAAAAAACTTAAACACATATACAGGCCTGCTTCTCTCCACAAAGCAGGCTACAAGCAGTCCATTAGCAATTTACATTTACTTGAAGTAGACACAACTATGCCTGCTTCACTCCCTAGGAAGCAGTTTCCAAACTATTCATTAGCATTTTCACTGTACCTGCCTATTATTGATAAGCAAATATCAGCTACCTGCTTCTCTCTGCTTTCTTTCCCCCTTTCAGACCTAAAAAGAAAAACTTAGATACACAGTTTAAACTCTTGTGGGTTCTTTCCACCATCCCCACCCTTCTCAACCAAAATACCAAGTCAGAGCAAGACTATCAGTGCAGACTAATTTATTTCTAACAAAGTGATTTCCGAATTACTACAAAAGAAACATGTAAGTAAGACTCCAATTACTTTAACATTGTCCAAAACCTTTCTCAGCATTGTCCAAAGTCCTTTCCCAGATTGCCCAAAAATCCCCAGTCTCTCAGTCCTGATCATCTCACCAATGTCCAGTCAGAGTTCATCTCCAGGCTTGAAGATATGTTCCTTTGGCTGCTCCCCCTTGTCTTCCACACTGTCTTCTCCTTGTCTTCCAGGTAGCAGGCACTCCATGGTGCCAAACCAGCAAAGTTCACTTTCTTCTCAGGCCTAACTTTTGCACGGCCTCTTTCAGACACAAGTCAAACTCAGCAAAACAAACTCCAACACGGAGTTCAAATCTGCAAACTCTTTAACTGCATTTAGCACACATGCTGCCAGCCTGGGCCAGCCAAAGGCTGCAGACCCCCAGGCCTTTGGCCACATGGTCAAGTCCACATGGCTCACATCTTTACCCTACAAAATGGCCACTTCCAATCTCTCTTCCATTGAGTCTCTATTGGATCTCCATATTGGAATCCCTCTCTTTGTTTCCAAACCCTTTATATATCCTGATTTCCCGCCTTCCAGGAAATGCTAGCACCTGGACCATTGTACTTCTTCCTCCCCCTTGCATCTCCCTGAAGGGAAATTCCAAATAAGGTCATTCTCACATTTTAGCATACCTGTCCTTGAGATCTGCAATCTTAAACAGGTGACAATGGGGGGGGGGGTAACACCCTCTATCAATACAAGAGTACATCTCATGGTGAGTTTAGAATCCTAAACTCTTGAAAGTTGGAAATTCTTATTCTACACTTTATTTGTATTCTTGGGAAAAAAAGACAACCCAGCTTGCAAGAGGAATGAACTTTCACTTTGAAAGCTCCTAATTTCAATGTTCAGATTTTAGCAACTTCAAAAGATTATAAATTCACCAAACTAGTGTTTTCCAAAGTCAATTTAGTGGGCAACAACTATCTTCTTAAAATAAATAGTAAGAAATAGAACAAAGTAGCATGGATTGAGAGGTACACATCCTACTGTGGGTCATACTGAAGTATATTGAAGAGTACACAGTCCTGTGTACTCTCATCAGCCTTCCAAAACACATATGGCCTTCATTCTAAACAATATAATAAATCCCTTTTCACTGTCATATTCATAATAATCTTTATTATAAATCTTAAATGTGTTCCCATGTGGGAAAATTATCTTGCAAACTAAAGTCAAACCTTTCCCTGAAAAGTATGTTCCCCAAGATTAAACACGAAGAAGAAAAAATACAATACTGCAGTGGAGAAAAAGCCAACAACCACTATCTGAAGCAAGTGATCAAGGTCAACATCACCAATAAGACTGAAAGAAGCGATCCCCCATATTATGAGGTGAAGAGCACACTATCACTTATGAGGTATAACTTCAATTTAATCATGATGAAGTATCAGAAAAATTGAGGGCCATAAAATACACAAAACAACTGGCACTTTGAGCCTGAGAAACTGTCACAGGTCACAGAAAAGAAAAAGGAGGCTTGGTAACTAAATACAGTGTGGGATTTTCAACTGGATCCTGCAACAGGAAAAGGGCATTATGGGAAAAACCTGTGGGACTATTAATAATGTGGTAGTCTGCTCGTTTCTTTGCTTTGACAACTGCCCCATGGGATGTTAACATTAAGGGAAGTTGGGTGAAATATGTATTAGAAACTTCACTATAAATCAAAAATTACTTAGAAATTAAAAGCTAGAAAACTACTTTGAAGGAGAAGACAGGAGTGTTCTGTTCCATAAACTATGCATCATTGAGACACTGTAAGGGTGTTGTATCTCCAATTCTCAAGCCTTAAGTAAGGACTGTAGTGACTATTCAGAGTGTAATATGCATAAAGTCAACAATACACAGCAGTGAAGCTGTCATTCTTACCCAGGCTTCTCCTGAGTCCTTGTCTACTTCTCTTCTAACCCAACAGGACCATTAACGTTCTTTGTTCCTTCCTCAAAGGAAACAATGGGACACATTCTACAGCTTACGCTACTGTTTCCCATTTTCTTTCAAACACCCACAAACACAAAGAATGAGGGGAGGCAGGTGACAGTTATTAATGCAACAAAACTTTTCTGAGTACCCATCTCAGAAAAGGCATGGTACTAGACCCGGAGGAAACCAGACAGACAAGTTTACTGACTTGGAAAGTTTACAAGCAGGAAAAAAAACAGTAAGCAAGCATGCAAACAGAAGTGCAGCCCTATAAACATACATATGCATACTCCCAAATAATGGTATATAAATGAAGCCAAAAACTAGAGTAACCAAAGAAAGATTACTCTGACAAAGTGCTATATGAGCCAGGAGCTGACCCTTCTCTGATCCCCAGTTTCTCCATCTACAAAATGGAGCTAACAATATTTCCCCATATGGATTATTGTTGAGAATTACATTATACAATTACAGCCTAAGAGAAAGAGAAATTGCTAGTAAGAGATCTTGCAGGGTAAGATTTAGCAGACTTCCTAATACATAAGTGAGTTGGTTGGAAATGGCAACTGAGGACAGAAATTACTTCTCAGCACAATTACATGGAAAGCACTCTTTCCATTTACTTTAACTTTACATATCCTACTGAAATTTCCTCAGGGTGGTTGCAGAGACTGCTAATCACAGAAACAAAAATCCCCCCCCCCCCACGGTAACAATGAATAATGAACAGACATGGAACTGGATAGAGCAGGTAGCACAAGTGCTCAGCCCAGGACTAGAGAGACTGAAGAACAGCCCCAGGCCTGGAGGAGGTAACCTCTGTGCCTAATGTAAGAGAGTTGGCTGAGTCCACGGAACAATGATAACCTTCCCATGAAGGACTTTCCTTCTTTAACTGGAGCTGGGCAGAAGGCTAGCGAGTCAGCAAAATAAACCAGATGCTCTCAGCGCTAAAGAGGAGTTACGGTAGTCTCGAACCTGCGAACTCAAGTGATCCCGAGCCTCTTGCTTCCCAGAAGCGCTTGGATTACAGACCCAAGCCACCACGCCAGGAGGCCATCCAAGAGGAGTTAGGGGACTATAAGGCAGTGTCATATCTTCCCCAGCTGTAACAGCAGCACAAAGAGTAACACACTTTCCAAAAAGCATTAAAGCATCTTTAACAAGAGTACATCCCACCGGGCATGGTGTGTATGCCTGTAATCCAAGCGCTGGGAGGCAAGAGGCCAGGGATCCCTTGAGTTCATGGGTTTGAGACAACCCCAGCAACATAGTGAAAGCTGTTCTGGAAAAAGCAGCTGGGTGTGGTGGCAGGCGCCTGTAATCCCAACCTCGGGGAGGCTGAGGGTGGGGATCACTTGAGTCTACGGTATCGGGGACTACCCCAGGCAACATAGTTAGACCTAGTCTCAAAAAAAAAGTACATTGCAATTCCAGACCCACAGCCACAGCAAAACCTATTGAAATTATTTAGAAAAATAAATGTGAAATGAGATATGCAAAAATAATTTCAAACCAAGGTGCTATGCATTAAATAACTAGATAAATATTTTAAAATATATTTCTTTCTGACAGAAACACATAAGCGCATTTCATCTCTTATGCAGTCTCCATGAACAAAAAAAGCAAAGGTTTCCTATCAAATTATGTTTATTACAAATTTTATGTCACTGAAAAGCTTTTTTAAATGCTTTTTAAATCAGTACTCACATCTTAGATAGGTGCATTGAATGCATAAAAATATTTAATTTTATATATTAAAATCACTTATTTCAAGAACACCTAAAAGAAAGGAAATAACCTCCATGTGATCCAAACATGCAGCATCAGAGAAACAGCAACCTTCCCAAGAGAATCTCATCTGAAGATCACAGCTGTCCCATTCAGCACCCCAAAAGTCCCACCTCTCTCTCTTTTCAATACCAGTTCCCTCACTTGCCCCAAGACTTCTTACTTCCCACTACCTACCTAACTCTTCTCTCTTCCTCTCCTTGAAAACAAACACAAACATAAATACCTCTTCTTTGCCAGATTTCGTCCTTGAGGCCCAGGTGAGGGATGGGGTCCATGCCAGGCCCTGCATCTCACACAAGGGAGTTTGGAAAGATCTTTTTCAGGGAGTCAAACTGCACAAGTGAACAGGGATTAGTTCTCTCCTTCCTTTAATCCTTCCATTAACTGCAAGGGTAAGAAATAGGTGTTCTCACTCCTCGCATCCCCTCAGCTAAAACAGTTCCCTACAAAGGCAGAAGCCAATCACCTGAGCAGCCAGCAGGGCCTTGACCTATGCAATTCCATGTTCTTCATCCCCCTTGCTGGTAATGACATTTCACTCTCCTGCTAATGTTAGGGGGGCTGTGGTGAAATGGGTGGGGGAGGAGGACACCACTAGTACCCCAATACTAGTGGTGCTGCATTGGAATGGCAGCCATTGTGTTCTGGTGGACAGAAACTTGGAGAAAGGAAGTCAAGTCTCTTCGTGATAGGATCAGGGAATTAGGGAGGAGACTGGGATACAGAACACATGGAGATGGGAACAGAGGGGGGGGGGGGAGAGCAGAAGCTGCAAGCTTCCAAGTGTGGAAGCAGGTAGGGTATGGGCCCTAGCCTGGACCTGGGCTGAGGAGCCCAGAGAAGCATGCTGGAGAAACTTGCAACTCGTGTAAGCTGACTTAGAAATTTGGTACTTGAGTACTTTTTTAACTATGAAATTGCAAAGCTTGGGAATTGTCTGGAGATCTGACACTCACTGTGTTGCTGTTTTCATCATGAGATGTCTGAAGTGCTTGCTGCTGCTGAATCAAGTGAGTCCTGCTGGGTTTCTAGGCCACTTTAGAGTTGGATCTGAGGGAATGCTGGAGCTGTGCCTTTTGGAGAAGAAATGGCAACACCATCTTGGCTTCTTCTGGCTTGGAGTGGGTGCAGCTGTGCCTTTGAAGAGATAGCGGTGCCATCTTGGCTCCTTTGTATGGCTTGAGGTGAAGCAGCCGCCATTTTGTGGACGCACATGGCTGCTGCAGCCATGTGCTCTTTGGACTGGAGACTGGACTGTGTGGTAAGATTACCAAAGGGGTTCCTTGCACCCTCAGTGACCTTTGTTTGTTTTGTCCTCTTAAAAGTAAATCTGTTTTTTACTTTTTTTAAAGGCTTTTGTGGTCTTGCTACCGCATGCACAGGCTGGGAAGAACCTGTTGTGCAGCTCGCTTTAAAAGACCAGCTGCTCCCCTTTGTAAGTTTGGTTAAGCACCCCGTTTTGCTTGTTTTGACACCCGATTTCACTTTCTCCCTCCCTCTCTCCACTGCTTGGCCCTCCACTCCTGCATTCTCAAGTGTGGCATCAGTTACAAGGATGGGAGGATGGGGAGATGGGGGGTGGGGGTGAGGGGGCGGTTGGGTGTGTATGTGTGTATGTGATTTACTGAAAGGTTACTATACACCTGGAAGTGTGCTGAACATTCTGCAGATACTCTTTCATCTAATCCCCTCAATAATGTATGCCAATGATTCCAGGAGTCTTTCATACTATAAAAATTACCGAGAAGTCCTAAGAGCATTTATTATTGGTGACAAGTGTATTTACATTTACTGCATTAGAATTAGAAACTGAAAAAAATTTGAAACATATACAGCACACAAGAGCATAACTTCAACACACACCATGTAACTTCTAGAAAACTACACTTTGTCTTGCAGGAAATAAGGGTTAAAAAAAAAAGCCTCAAAAATCTCAGTATTACTGACTTAGTGAACCTTATCCCCAAGGTCCTGAGGGGTCTCAATCATTCCCAACTTTGCTGAGTCACACTTGAAAATCACTGTTTATTAAAAAAAAAAAAAAAAAAGAAGGAAAGAAACTTGAGTCTTAAAGGGTAGAGGAACTAGCCCAGGTGACCTAACTAAATACTAGGTGACCTCTTTCTTCTGCCTTACATCAATCAGGTTATGCAATTCTTTTGCCCTGCCTCCTCCCTTACCTCCTTTCTTTACTGTGGTCCTCTGCAGAGACAACATTCATTCCCGCTACATCACTGTCACCCTCCAGTGACATATCTCCCCGTACATCCACAGGAGAGATCACTCCCCTGAGTTCCTACAAACTCATCGTCCCATTAGCACTCTGAGCAACACAACTGACTCCACGCTCATCCACTCTGACCAGCTCATCCCTGGCACCCCAACTTTGGAAAAGATCATTCATTCACTTAATAAAGGACTCAAACCACTCAGGTACCTTCAACTCTTTGCCTCTCGGTGACAAGGTAATCACATTTTAAACCCACCTGTAGTTCTCAGTGCCTAATAATAGTCAGTAATATTTATAAAGTAAATATTAGTCTATTTATAAAGTAAATATTAGTCCATTAGTAAATAATAGTCAATAATATTTATAAAGCCCATGTTGATAGCAAGTATAATCTCATGCATTCACCATCTCAGTCCAATGAGATGTGTTCTGGAAAGATCTCCATTTTCTAGATGAAGAAACTGAAGTATAGAAGTTAAGTTCCAAGGTTTGGGAACTAGGAAATTGGGAAACTAGGAATACACCGGGGTTCAAGCCCAGTTCAGTTTTGTTGTCCAACAGATTATGATGTACATGTTCTATATGTGATCTGTTAATGTGACCACCGAGTTTCTGAAATGTGACCAGTGCAACTAAACTTTTAATTTAAAACTGAATCACATGCTGCCAACAGCCACCCTATAGCCAGCACAAAACTTGAGAATAAAAACCCAAACTGCCAAGTTTAAGAAAGTCCTCACAACATACCTACTACCTCTCAAATATTTCTTATAGTTTGTCTAATGTCCAAGTAAATATATTCATACCGACTTGCCAGTCATACCTGTCCATCTAACATCTAAGTCTTTTATGTAGTGGAAGGATAAGAACAGGGTTCAAATCTATATTCCACAATGACCTGGTTATGCGACCCCAGGCAAGCTGTTCCATTATGCTGGCCCTTGCTCCTTTTCTGTAGAAGGGAATGATATTGCCAGCTTCCAAAGAGTATGAGTCAAGTACTCTCTACAAGGTCTCCAGAGCAATACCCCTCAGGGCTCATTTCAAACTCCACCCCCTAATCTAGGAAACCTGCCTCTGAATCCCCCTGAGGCTCCAACTCAAACAGCACAAAGATTCCACAGTTATTTTTGCCTAGTGTCCCTGCCTTCTCTGCCACTGTCTAGTGGCAATCCCTTGAGACCAACAGCTTCTGTCATTGGTGAGATCAGAGGCAACATCTCAGTCTTACAAATGACTCTGGAGAGAACTCCATTACTACTTGAGGATGTTTCAGTTTCTCCAGGGTGGGGATTAAAAAACTCTTAGTTGGTGGGAGGAAGAAAGCTGGCAAGGTAAAGAAATGAGAATGGTGCTAGTGATAGCATATCAGCAGATGCCCCCCCCCAGCCTTAACACCAGAAACACCTGTCATCCTCATCATCACAGACACAAAACATTAAAGACAATTATTTCCCTAAAACTGCCAGCCTCTAAGATGGGAAGACTTCCATACACCCTAAAGATACCAACCTAGTCAAAATACCACCGACACTTTCTTCTTTTCAACCTAACAGACAAGACACTACATTTTTAATTTAGTGGCTAATCAGGAAGAGAGGATCATATCAGAAAGAGAAGAAATGAGATGAACTTGATGGGATTCAGATGTTGGGATTCAGATTCAGTGTATGGGATCATTGGGTTCCTTCTGAAAAAGGTTTCAGTAGTTTCCCATTCAGTGGCTAAGGTGAGTTTAAAAGGTGAATGATTATTTGCATAGATATAAACAGGCAAAGGCTGCATTTTAAAAGGGCAGGTTTACCACCAGAGGCTCCTGACAAGCTCTGCCTGTCTACCCACCTCCAAGTTACTCCTGGAGATCTGAGCAGTCTGGTCTGCTGTGTTCCAGGGGCTCAGGTCCTCACCCAGGGAAATGACACTACTCCAGAAAAAAAAAAAAAAAAAAAAAAAAAAAAAAAAAAAAAAAAAAAAAAAAAAGAGACCAGTGGTCCAAGCAATGATCAAAGACTTGTAGGAAGTGAGGAAATGATGTGACCAGTGTGTGGGAGGGGGAAAGGTGGAGCAAGGTGGTGGTATAGGGGTGCATTACTGATTGGAAGGCATACCTTAGGAGTACAATAACTATACAATATGATGTATGTATGAAAACAAAAAACATAAAAAATTTTAAATAATTAGTAACTTTATTTGTAAGTATTGTAAATATTGAAAGATAAAATAAAAGGGCAGGTCTATTCAGAAATCGAGAAAGTGAAAAAGAAGCAGCTGCATAGGCAAAGGACTACAGATAGCTGCATTTGAAAGGAACAGATTGGGGCGGGCATGGTAGCACACGCCTGTAGGTGGCAGCTCTGAAGCCACGGCCAGGGCCAGGGATCGCAGTTCGAGTCCCGCCAGGGGCACATAGCAAGACCCAGTCCCAAAAAAATAGCTGGACGTGGTGGCGCACACCTGAAATCCCAACTACCTGAGAACCTGAGGCTGAGGACTGCTTGACTCTGTGGTACCTTGGGCAAAAAATGAAAAGAACAGGTTAATTAAAAGAGATGCCCACAAAGACACAGGCAAGCAAGCAGTCTTAGGACAAGACCTGCATTTTGCCGAGCAAAGGGTATCTTTCTATAGTGTTGGCAGAGAGAAGTACTCCATTCCTTTGTGGAATTTTAACTATTAAGAAATCTATCACTTCTAAGATCTGGTTGGGTTAATAAGTAAGGACTGATTTTTTTTTGTAACAACCAACAATTCTCCAAATCCCCACCTTCAGTCTTTGCCTACAGATTTTTCCACAGCAGGTTCAAGGACTCATTAACCATTTCTATCCACCTCTAGTTTCTGACCTTGTGAAGCCTCTATCCCAAGTTTTCTGCTCTAAGATTCCATTAGACTTGCATCTGGCCAGCTGCCAGCACTTAGTAAATATTTCTGAGTATTCTTAAATACTTGCTTTTGAATAGAGTTACCACCATGCATTGTAAACCTAATAGAAATAACAGCAAGTTTTAGAAAGCTCTCATATGCCAGGTACTGGGTAGAGAGCTTGATCCAAATGCGTTCTCTCCTCTGAACTTAACAGTGAGATGCCAGTTGCAACTCATTAATGAATGCTTAAATCAACCTAGTGAGTCAAGAAATGACATCTGTTTTAATGAAACAAGAGAATAAAATGACAATAGAAAATATGAGTACTGCATGTTACAAGAATAAACACTTCATTCACCTTTTACATATCTACAAAGCTTCAATTTAATACATGCTTCTTACTGAGTCACAGTAAAGACATTCCACATCTTACAAGATATGTACAATCATTATCACCATTTTACAGATGCAGAAACTAAGACAACAATTAGGTCTCTTGCTCAAATTTACCCCGCTTATAATTGACAATCAAAATTGAAACACAGGTCTGACCCTGTTAATACTGTCAGAGCAATGGAACAAGGAAGATAATCCTGAAGAATCAGCTACAGTTTCTATTAAAACAAAGTGAACCCAATAGAAAATGAACAAATAAGCGACAATAAATTAAACCACTAAAAAAGATGAGGATGTAACAACAATGGAAGAAATAACAAAAAAAGGGGGGGCGGGGGCATACAGATGGTACATAAATGTTGAACTTCCATCCATAACAAAATTATGAATAGGTTTCTCCTAACAATATACTGATTTTTACAAGCAAAGATGTGACTGTTATAAAAAATTGGGTTTGGACAAATTAACCATGCTTCCCGATCTAAAATGGTAAATAGTCTCTATCTGCTAAAACTGATGCAAAGATTAAATCAGATTTTGTACCACTGGTACAGAGCAAAGTCTCAATAAAGGTAGCTGCTATTATGGGCTGGAACATAATGAAATATGAAACTACTACTTCTACCACATATCCCAAAGTGACAAGGCAGTAGAAGCAAACTCATCACATCCTGGCCTGAATCAAATTCTGTGCATTTCTTGCAAACACAGATTACTTCTAAGGTTCCTGGTTTAGAAATTTAGAATCTCATCACCCTATCACCATGCTTTAGGAGTCTGGCTGCCAAAGTCATCTTCTCAATCATTCCAGGCCTTTCCTTTCTGTTAGTCGTATTCTCTATGCTTGATGTTCCTCTACTCAGAAAATTAACATTTAAAAATTGTTATATCTGCATTTCTATTTTCATAGCCACACTATTAACGATAGCTAAGAAATGGAAATAACCTGAGTGTCCACGCAAAGATAAATGGACTGGATATATATAAAATCTCCAGTAGTATATATCCAGGGATTTATTCTGAGAAATGTGTCATTTGGTGATGTCATTGTTGTGCAAATGTGGGCAAATAGGTGGTCTATTTAACTATATACCTACACAATATATTGGGATCACAGTCATACATGCAATCCATATTGACAGAAATGTCTTAATGTAGTATACAACTATATACAATGGAATATTAACCTGCCATAAAAAAAGAAAGTCCAGTCATTTGTGAGAAATGTGAGGGCATCAGGCTAAGTGAAATAGGTCAAAGAATGTGGAATCCGAAAAACAAAAAACTCAGAAAAAGTTAGGACAGAAAGGAGGAAAAGTGGAAAGAGGTGAACAAAAGATACCAAACAGTGAGGATATAATGTATACGGTTACTACTATTATCACTGCTGTACTACATATCTGAGAACTAAGAAAATAAACCCTAAAAATTCTAACTACCAGGAAAAAAAATCTCATTGAGGTAATCATGTGATAATATTTACACGTTAACTTATATGTCAAATACATATAAGTAACTTATATGTCAAATACATATAACCTCAAAGTTAAAAAAGACAAAGAATGTCCTTCAATTCTCCTAGACAACCATCTAAAAATTCTCTCTTGTTCCAATGACTTCCTGGGGCATTTTTGGAAATTACATAAACAAGTTTTTAATGATTAATTGCATAACTATGCATGAACAAAGTAAAAAATCAAAGAGTAAAAAGGGAAATCAAAGAGTAAAAAGAGTAAAAACGTTTCTTCACCTAGAAACCATCAGTATTCCTCTAATGATACCACTTATATTTCTTGTGAATTGTTCTATACAATTATAGTTATATATATATATATATATATATATATATATACATTGTTAATACAAAATCTACTGTAGAATGTCCTGACATATACAGAAAGCTAGCTTCACTCACACAATCCCCTATTTGGAACTCTTCCTTCTGCCAAATGTATAGGCCATACTTTCACAAACTGCCCATGTTCATACACTAAAGTGTTTATGATTTTGTGTGACAATGGTGCAACAAACATCTTACATGTACATCTTGGTAGGAAGGAATACAGACTAAAAAATAAATTATTAGAATGTAATTGTACAACTACGTCAAAATCCCCACTATGAAAGCCTCAGGGTTTCTGATGTTTTATACCTCTTCCATCACCACTTCTTGGCTTTGATGTTCAGTTAAAATTCATCAATTTCACCGGTTAAAAAAATATTCAAATTGTTACTACAATTTGCATGTCTTTTCTTATGAGTTAGGTCAAGTATTTTTGGTTAGCAATTTTTTATTTCCTTCTACCTGACTGCCAATTTCGGAATTGTTGTCTCTTCTTGAAAGTTATCTTGAGAAGGTTACTAATACCTACTGCCAAATCCGCCAGCCTCACCTCACATACTGGCAGTATTTGACACCAACGACTGTCCCCTTCAGGAGATACTTCTTTCCCTGCCATGATGACTGCTGTGCTAGTCCCTTCCACTGCCCCATCATCTCCCAGGGGTTGCAAATCAACTCCCAGGAGTCTAAAAAAGAAGCACATCCCAGTGTACAATCCCTGGCTCCCTTTTCTTCTGACTGTAGTAACACCCTTAAACTGTCATTTATATGCAAAAGATTTCCAAATGTAAACCCTAAAATCACCTGAGTCCTAAACCCATGTTTCTGTCTCCAGAACATTAGCAGATATGTAGATGCTCTTTCCACAATTGGGATCAACACATGAGCAGTCTCTGTGCTGAACAATGCACTTGCACACAACACTTACTGCATCTATGTTAACTACAGAAGGAAGAGAAAAGGCACAAACTTCACCAGGCCCCCTCCCCAAGCCTCTATTTCCCTAAACATCAAAACTCAGTAAGTAAGTTATAAAACAGAAAGAAGAAAACCTGACTGAAAATGGAGTTGGGGAGCTCTTAAGGGAGAGATCTCATGCACTTGCCACTTGTTACAACTTACAAGTAACCTCCTTGCCCACCAATAGAAACCACAACCTTAAATTCTCAAGAACCTTTTATTAAAAACAGCATTTTCCAGCCCGGCACGGTGGCTCATGCCTGTAAGCTTAAGCCTATGAAGCGGCTGGGGCTAGGGATTGTGGTTCGAGTCCTGCTCGGGGCAACACAGCGAGACCTCGTCCCAAAAAATAGCTGGGCATGATGGCGCATGCCTGTAATCCCAGTTACCTGGGAAGCTGAGACTGGGGGTTGCTTGAGTCTGTGGTACCCCGGGCAACGTGAGCCTGTGGTTCCATGGGCAAAAATAGGGAGACCTAGTCTCAAAAAAATAAATTAATTAAATAAAATAAAACAGTATTTTCCAATTTTCTATAGCCCAAGAAAAGTTTACCTACCCTTTCCCTTTTCAGATTTGCCTAAGATTTGCCATAGTTTGCCCCAGATTGTAATACTCCTGTTATTTCTATATAAACTCAATTTTACTAAAGACCTTACTATTTTATTTCAAGAATAATGCCATTCTTTCTCTTTCTTCCCTTGCCGTCCAATTAACTGCCAAATCCTATTAATTCTACTAGTAAACTATTTTGATGTATTTATTAAGTCCATTTCCACCTATGGCCTAGATGGCTTATACCTCACATTTTGCCCAAGTCCTGATATTCCCAGAATTCTTTACTAAAAGCACAAATGTATCAACTACTGCCTCAAAGCCCATGGCTTCTCAGCTCCTTTCCTCAATACAATTCTATACACCTGGGTTCTAGGCATTCCATTTGCCAGCCCTACCCCATCCAACCTAATGTTTTAGGAAAGTCCTGTCAGTAAGCTCCTCCAAGTCATTTGATCAAATCTCATTCACTTAGCACCCCCAGACACCACCTACCACAACATGTGTATTTCGTGTATGCTTAATAAATGCTTTCTAAAGTTCAAGTATGTTCATATTATCCCAAAGAAGGAAAAGAACAGCAATTGAATTCATAATAAAGAAAAATCTTTTTAACTCTAAGTAACTTTGGGGTCTGTTTACATATCTGTATAACCAAATATATGTAGAAACATTCTCTCAGGACTAACAAATGACTTCTCTTTAAAAAGAAAAAAAATCCTTAGAAATAACTTGAAAATTCACAAAAGTACCGCAGTTACAAACCAGAAAGAGTCCTTACTTATCAATGGAAAACAGATTCCCATTAGATGTCCCAAGCAACTATTACAAACACCAAACACACACCTCCACAAGTTAATGAGGAAAGTTGGTGGCTGTGTGGTGACTTAAATGTCCACCAACTTGATTGAAAATCCAATAAAAAATATAATTGGTCTGGTGTGAACTGAGCCTATCAACCCTGAGGACACATCCCATCGAGATTCACTTTATTCTTTAAAGTTAAACCACTTTAAAAGGTAACAGTTTCAAAGCATCTTTCTAGACAGAGTTTACAAAGAGGTCATTGAAAAGGAAGCACGGATTACTTTTCAATGTTGAAATGCATTATTTGCAGAACTACATAACAAGATAAAACTCTAAAAATGTTTACAATTCTCCCATCCTGTCAATACCAGAAGATTTCAAACACCTGTACTGAAGTGTCCAGAAATCAAAACTTTGTTCAAGTGTTTCCATCCATCCTGGAAACTGAAGTTGACTGCTAAATTACTGGCTAGAAGTTAGGGCTCACATTCGGGGAGCAAAACCACGTCTTTTTAAGAGATTAAAAAGCAACACTCTCAACAGTAGGGGAACTTCTGACTTGGCAGAGTTGAAAGAGTTCGCCTGACAGCGAGCGCAGCAGCCCCCACGATCACCACTCCCCCACCACCCCCTCACCTTCATGGAAATAATCCACAATGTTTATAAAGGGGTTATAAGCAAACCTCAGATTCAAGGAATTGGGAAGAGTTCGGAAGAATCTTCTCCCTGGCCTCCCGAACTCCTCAGCTCCAACCCCGTCAGGGAGAGAATGGGACAGCAAAGCATGAAGTCCTCCAAGAACCCAAGATTCTAAAGAAGCCACAGGAGTCCGGGGACCAAAGACTGGCCGTAACACTAAGTCCAGGCTAGCATGTGGGGGAGCTGAAGACTTAACTCTGCATCCGAGGCAGGGGGAGGGTGGGAGTCACAGGCGGCCTCACTCACCTGCGATTCATGGGCCGGACCCTCACGGCCACCTTGACCGATGCCATTGCTCATCCCGGCCCGGCCGGCTCAGACTCCCGGCTGCCCAGAGCCCCACAGGCCCCAGAGACTCCGGAGATTCGGCCCAAGGCTCCCGCCCACTTCCCCTTCGGCCCCCGCCCCTCTGCTCGGACGGGCCCGGGCGTCCAGGGCGGCCCCACCTGCCAGGTCACTGAGCATGCCCAGAGCGGCTCCCGCCCGCGTGATCCGTACGCCGGGGTTTGGCGGCGGCCCGCAGGCGCTGAGGGGCGGGGCCTGGCTGCCTGGGCGGGACCAGGACGCCTGGGCACCGCCTCCAGCGATGGCTAAGTCAAGAAAACCCGCGGTAGGCCGGGCACGGTGGCTCGTGCTTGTAAGCTTCAGCCTATGAAGCGGCCGGGGCCAGGGATCGCGGTTCGAGTCCCGCCTGGGGCCCGTAGTGAGACCTGGTTCCAAAAAAACAGCTGGGTGTGGTGGCACACGCCTGTAATCCCAGCTACCTGGGAAGCTGAGGCTGGGGATGGCTTGAGTCTGTGGTACCCCGGGCAACGAGAGCCTGCGGTTCCACAGGCAAAAATAGCGACACCTAGTCTCAAAAAAAAAAAAAAAAAAACCCCGCGGTGTTGCAGGCTGCTCCCTGAATGTCACTGGGAGCCACCAGGGCAGAATGATGCTCTCAGGAAAGGTAGAAGTCGTCATCTGGAAAACTGGAGGAGGAGAGGATCGCAGCAATTTAGGGCCAGAATCCTGGCTCAGGACAATCTTGGGGGTCAGTTTAACAGTTTGCAGCCTTACTCCCTCCCTCTGTGGCTCAGGAGCTACCTCATCCATTTCACTGAGTGAAAAACGGAGGCAAGAGAATGTTACAGCTCCTTGGTGGGGGGCCTCCGCTCTTTTTTAGCTACTCTAAGGCTGTCTGAGCATGTGTGAGGGCCAAGCTGACCTCTCAGAATACAGAGAGATGAAAACTGAAAGGGTACTGGTGTTTGAAATGCAGGCCAAAATGTTGCTATAGTGACTGAAACCTGCTCTTAATTGGACTTTTATAATTATGTTACAGTGTAATTTTAATCCTAAGGGTGTTAGTGAAAGGGACTCTCTTAATGGCTTAGAGTCTGACAAAGTGAATTCCTCTGTAATAATATACCCCACCCCAGTCCCATAATATACCCCACCCCAGTCCCAGACCCTATCCATCGACCCCAAATCTCCCCATGTAACCGACAGGTGGAGAAAACAGGAAGGCCCAGTTAATACCATGCCATAAAGAGTCTATGGTCCTCTCATCTATAGCAACCCACAAAGGGATGTTCTGCCTTCACCTGATCCTACTCTCCTCTCCAGTATTTCACAACTTCAGGGCATCAGTGACAAGCTGTCAGGCACCTTGTTCAAAGGAGCAGGACAATGGGGGGAGAGGGGGGCTGTTCCTCCAGGGAACTGAGATGTAAAGTAGGCCCCAAGGAGTAGAGGCTGGGCTCTTGGGCTTGGGATTTAGCTTCAACACTAGCTTTGAGAATTCTCCAGTCTGTATTATTGAGAGCCTCAGCGGCCTCTGCCTTATTTGCAAATCATGAACTTCAGGGAACTGGCTAGTGCATTAAGTGAGATAATGTCGGCAAACATGTGACCCATTCGCACAAGACATGATTATTCCTTCGCCTTCCCCAGAGCACAGCAAGCCTGAAGTCAGCCTTTCTTTTGCTTCCTGCGTCCTGAAAACTTAGGGTTCCTCCCAGACTAGCGTGGAGTTGGATGAGGATTTGACCACGCGGCTGCCCGAAAACCAGGGGTGCAGTTTTAAGAGAGCCGGCGGGGCACGAGCGATTGGGGCGGGCTCCCACTACGGGCCGCCGGGGAGCCAACGCAGCGCTCGGCTGCCTAGACAGGGGCGGGGCCCGCCTTAGAAGGGAGCTGAGTGGGGACAAACTAAAGTGGTCGCTCTAGGGCGGTTGAAATTCAATCTTCACCCGAGTTTAAAGCAACCCGTTCCCTGGCCCACCTTGTCAGGGTCGGCGAGTGCAGTGCACGGAACACCCGTGAGACCCACGTCTGGCAAAACTAACCCGATTTTTAAAGATGATAATTTGAACACTCCATAGGAGTTGTTTGTTTTACCCGGAGAGTCTGTGCCTGGGGTTTTATTGGTTAGTCATTTAGCAGATTTCATTCATTCCTTCGTTAATTTATTTTCAGCAGTTCAAAACATTGCCTGTGACACTGGCGTTTGACACAAAAAGAGACATGTTAGGCCCCAAATAGCAAGCTAGGAACTTTCGAATAGTAAGCAATAAAGTTTCAACAGACCTGGGAACTGGACCTAATAGACCAAATACTCCTGATGGAGAGTGAAAGGAGTTTCTTTACGGGAAGTTTGTAAGAGGTTAGTTAATCTTATCAAACTTTAGGAAGGAATAGTTTCATGTCTTGCAAACTTCAAAGTAAATTCTTATTTGGGAGATCTTGGGTGAAATCTGAGATGCTGCAGTTCCAATAAGCCTCAGGGAATGTGGATACCACCCCTCAAGAACTCACAGTTTGAGGAAAAAATGATTAATCTCTAACGGTGAGGGAGTTGGAAATATTGGTTGTATCTCAACCATGAGTCTCAATCTGAGGTCCTATCTGGATAGAATTCAGGGGTCCATGTATATAATCATGTGTCTCTGCCAAACCAAAACCCAGTTATTTTAAATAGCAGTTACTATTTCTCACAAAGCTTTAGGTGTTGTTGGGATGCCTAGAAAGTCAATGTCTTTTTCTCATTTTCATCCTTAAAATATAAGACCAGCCTTTTGTGTAACCAGGCAGTCTTCTAGGAGGGCTCCCCTAAACTGTTGCAGTTCCATTTGGTGATGTCCTTTTGGACACAAGCAACAAGCCAGATTCAATAGAGAGGTACCACTCAACATGAAGATACTCATGGAGCTGTTGAAGGGAAAAAGCTACCAAGAGGTCCATAAACTTGAAAGAAAAAAAAAACTATGTTAGCCTCTAGGTAAAACGTATTAATTTTAGCATCACCAGTGATCTTGACAACTCTAGAAATCACTGATATTTTTCTGTTAAAATTAAAGTGTTGCATATAGCTGGGCATGGTGTTGTGCACCTGTAATCCCGGCTACCTGGGAAGCTGAGATTGGGGATTGCTTGAGTCTGTGGTACCCCGGGCAACGTGAGCCTGCAGTTCCACAAGCAAAAATAGCGAGACCTAGTCTCAAAAAATGAATAAATAAATACATAAAGTGTTGCAGTTTTCTTAAACTGTTAAAAATCATTACTGCTTTGAAACTATGGAGTGTCACTAGAACTTGTTATTTAAGTACATATGTCACTTTTTCACAAATTATTTTTCTACTATCTTGATATTGTATTCTGTTATCATTGATTTTCCTTTTAGTTCTTGTATTTTATTTTAAATATTTTTTCTGAAAATGTTTTCTAGACAAAGGGTCCATGGTCCCAAAAGTTTAAGAACTCAGGGCTAGAAATCATTTGGATGAGTGAAGGGCGTGTCTATTTTCATAGACTAAATGGTGATGAAATGGGAAAAATAAGATTCTGAAGCTTTGTTTAAAACCCAAATGGTATTAAATGAGAACTGAGTATTAACCCTGTTGCCAATAAAGCATGTATGTATGTATGTGTGTTGGTTTTATTTTCCTTTTTGATGTAGTTTATTTTGGTATTCATTATTGAACTCTCTTTCCCCTGATGTTTAGCAGTCTTACTATTATCAAACAGTTGTGAATGAGTTAAATAAAAGGAGTCCCTTAGCTTCTTCATTACAACATAAGATAGCACCGAAATAGAATGTTCACTTCTCCTCAAAATAACTGAATTATCTTGCAATGCCATTATAAAAAAAAATAATACTATATCCCTATCAGCAATGTAAACAGCTATGCATTTTCCCCAGCCTCTAAGGAATAAAATTGATTTGCCACTCATAAATATGACTTTTAAAAAACCTTGATAAACAGCAGGCTGGCACATTTAAATTGGAACATAGGATACAACTGACGTCTCAGAAACTCATCTGTCTTCCTATGTGCTAGAAGTACTGACCTCAAGTATTATATCATACAGTACAGTTAATATCTCCTTGAAGGAGTACCTTGTATCTTGGGACCTACATGAATTTAGTAGCTATGCAGTAAGCCAACAAACCACAAATGTGTTCTCCTGGTTTTCAAACAAATGTTTAAATAGCAATTTTGGAGACAAATCACAAATCTCAAATCCAAATCTACCTCCACCTTCATTTTCCAAACCATCAAATTTAAAGGTCAATTTAGGATTGTCTTAAAATGCTAAACATTAAAAGCAATGATAATTTGAAAAAGTATACTTTGGGGGCCTGGGAAATCTTTATGTACTTCAATCTGAGCTCCGAGTTATTGATCAAGATAGTCACAATGATCATATGGTGTAAATTTGCTATGAAACTATAGGCAGGTATTCATGAATGCCAACATTGTTCAACCGCAGAAGTGAATGAAGAAACCACAAAAGATTCGATTTAATAGGAACCATCACCCTAAATAACAGTCATTTTATATACTAAGATTAAATAAATTGTTTCAATTGCCTACAACTATACTGATGGTAACAAACAGTTCAAACAGTTCAGAACTAATGGGCTTTGCATTGTCAATGGCAGCATTTCAACTTCTTCACAGTGAGAAACCACATTTAGTGGAAGGGCTAAAGAAAATTTTCATGAGTAAAGTAATTTTGCAGATGGCCCTTACTCCAGGATGGAATTTGAGCCCCTAAAATGGGTAAGGAGCTAACTTTTGAATCACAGGAAATACCTTGAACAAATATTCAGAGTTGAGAAAATAAGGATCCTACCATGGGAATAGTGAGAAAACCTCTGGACCTAAAACCACATTATAGATGCTTCCCCTCCCTGTACCCATACCTTGCAATGTCACTTTACAGGAGTGAAATCTTTATGTACCTCATTAACATGGCTATCCATGTAATTTGATTGGCCTTAAAGAAGGCAGCAAGTCTTGGTTATTTCCAAGACTAAGTCTCAAAAGACTTTACATACTTCTGTCCTCTCTTCAGGGCCCCTTACTGTGTAAGGCCAGACTAGTTGCTGAATGGTGATTTGACCCACTCAAACCTAGTGGTGCAACCGATTGCCAGCCCAACCACCAGATATATAAGTTGGGCCACCTTGCACCAGCCAGCCCCTGCTGGTCACAAAGGTATGAGTGGAGATAACTCAAGATGATGGAACAGGTCCAAATTGATAGAACCACCAAGCTATCCCACAATCTGTAGAAAATCAGCCTAAGTCACCCCAAAATATGCCACTTTGGCATAAGGGTTAATGCCTGAGCTGAAGGAAATTAAGAAGCAGCAAGCACAAGAAAGAACTCTTTGCCTATACCATCTGACTAAACGTAAGATGTAAATTTTTCTTTGTGAAGGTGTTCCTCTTCCCCCCCCCCCAGAATGAACCTTACTACAGAGACAGAAAGTCACCAGACTGACTAAAATAACCCTTATCTTCCCTAAGAATGCAACCCCTTTTCCTTTGTATTGTCACTTCTCTACAATTTATTGCCCTTTGTTAAAATAGTGTCTTAACTGTCATATCTAACAACTGCTTTGGGTGGATTTTCCTTTCCTTACTGTGATGCCACCCCATGAAATATTTTTTTTTTTATCATTAATCTTTCCTTTGTTATTTCAACTCACAGAAATAAACTGAAGAAGGTAGTGGGAAAGGTTTTTTCTTCTCTGAAAAGACTCCTGAACAATTAATGGTTATTATTTAAGCTACTTGGTTTACGGTATGTGACAATTGCTGACATCCAAATATATATTATAAATAAGAAAGTCTTTACATGCATATAGCAATTTAGGAACCTATTTAGCCATATAGGAATATGAGCAACATAAAAATGCCAGTGAGCTGGGACCCTAATCAAGAACCTTTGGAACTGAGCTCTAGAACTAAAAAGACTCTGTATTCATTTTTTCCATCACATATCAGGAAGCCAAGACTTAGACAGGCAACATGATTGTGTATACCACTTTTCTCACTACCGTTTTCCTCACCACCACCACTACCACCTACCACTACAGTAAACTTAACTCAATGAGCAAATTCATGAAAGAATGAATGCTGTCTGATTTTTACATTCATGCTCCCTTGTGTTTGCCTTTGTTTTAGCTGCTATTCAGGAGGAATGACTACCCCCCTGACACAGGCTTTCTTTGAGTTCTAGCTTCACTTGTCTTCCCCTTGTAGTCATTGCTTTCTCTGTCCATGATTTGTAGCATGGCCCAAAGCACTCAATGTTATTTACTAGAGAATTTCAAGCCTTCGTTTTTTTGTGTCTCTTTTTCGAGCAGATTATAAACCCTTAAAGGGTTTAAGCATGCCTTATAGCTCTCTGTATTCTCAGTTGTTAATGATCAGTAAATGTTGAAATTGGCAGTTAAAAAAAAAAAACATTTAGCTCATCAGACTATTCTGTGTGTGGTCAATATATAAATATGGATCTGTGTGATTCTTTAGTCCATTTTGTCGTATTTTGGTTTTATAGCCAGGTCGTAACATAAAGGTTATGCCATTTGTTACTATCAAGCTTAATTAAGCCCATTATAGTTCATTAACCCCTATGCTTGCTTTGTAATTAACATTGATTAACACAAACAAGTACAAAATAGTCCATCAGCACTTTCCAGAAGCACTGATTACAATTATATTAGAAATTCAATATATACTGGAAGATGATGAGAGAGTAATTTGTACTCTTTTTACATAAGAAGACAGATGCTACAATACAAAACTAAACCTAGAAACAAAATACTTTCTTCAACAGACTCACCTGATTAAATATTCAACCCTTTAACCCAGCCTCTGTCTGTTTAAGCCTTGGATGGGATTACTAAAGGCACAATTACAAGCAACTTGCTTAATTGCTTTCCTAGATGTAAAGAGGGAAGGGATCCAGAATTGAAAGACAGATTGTGGAGTGCCCAGTGACAGCAGAGCAGTTTGATAGGCTCATGACAGGCAAGGCTAGATCCCAAAACACATTTAGTAGTAGAGGTATAAGTCCAAGGTTTGATAGTAGCAGGATGATTATGCACAAGTATGCCTAAAGGTACCAGACCCAGTAAGTTTCAAGTGACTAATAATCTAGAAAGAAACCCTATCTGCCTACCCAAGCACAAAAAAGAAAACAAACCCTTTATGCTAATATATTTGAGATTAACTTTAAATTTCCTTTCTTCTAACCCTTAGAGGTCAGGGTCTTGATCTTTCCTAAGAGGAGTCTAGATGCTCACAGTGGCTACAGTAGTTTGCCTGTAAAGATTGTGTGGTGAGGATGAGCACTCATTTGAACTTATACATGTATCTAGGAATAAAGTTGTGGTGTTTAGAAGCTGCAGCAGCTTTTGTTCTGTGTGAAGTAAGTAAAAGGGGCTCTATTCTGCTCTACTCCAGGAAAAAATGAGCAGACTGGATATCGAACAGATCTGTTGGCCTGTACAGATGACCTGATTATGAGGACATGGATTTGTATTATTCTCTGTTACTGCTCCAAAAATCACGCTACTGAACTCATTCAAACTCTCTTATCAGAGTATTAGCACAAAATGAGATGTCTCAATGTCATTGCTAAAAGATTTGTAGTGTTCGTGAAGCTCTGAGACATGAAGAACTCTGCATAAAGGTGTGACTCATTGAGAGAAGAAATCTGCCAGATGAAAACATAAAATTGGTTGAAGAAGAAGTAGCTTCTAAATATTCAACCCAAATGTCTATGTTCTCAGAGTTAGGCCTTCCCTTTTCATTCTTTTCTTCCCAGCACAGAATCTGTTGGAGAAAATGTAAGGATTGGAAAAAACATTGAGGAATAAAGCCACAAATTCACATGGGTGTAAAGAGTCAACCTAAATTTAGACTGTAACATTTGTCTTTGGCACCCTCAGCCTGCCTTCTTGCCATTAGCAAACATGTTCATGCTCAAGGTCTTAATACCAAAGTATTACAGAGAATAATTTAATCTCCCAGTCTCTCTGTCACTCTCTCTCTCTCTCTCTCTCTTTCTCTTGTATTCTCAGACCTTTTCTTTCTTCACTTTTTTTTTGATATAAGATATAAAACATACAGTGGCCACCTAAAGTATTCAGACTGAAAGTATACACATATCAATGGAATGCTTCATATATATACATCCTTATAACCACCACCCAGATGAGATTCAGAACATTTACATTGACCCAGAAACCTCTCCTGAACTACAAACCTTGTATCTGAAAGTCAGATTTATTGAAGTATCATTTTCATACAGTAAAATTCACCTTTTACTAAGCAGTTGCAGACAATTATATAACTCAGTACAACTGAGTTATAGAAACATACCAAAAATCACCCCGAGATAGCCTAGGTTTAAAAAAAAAAATGTGAGCTGGTAGAATGAATGCTATTGAAAAAGTGAACTAAGACTATATTATGTGATCCACTGCACTATGAGGCACCATGATAGATAAAAAGTGTTGGATCCTAACTAATGACCATCTGACAATTTCCTGGAGGGAGAAAGCTGAGATCCTACATATACAGTATAGTTATAACCTGTCTGTGCATGCCTGGGGTAGCCTAACCCAGAAAAATCTGACACTGCTTTCATCCTCTCATTCTCCCTACTCCCCTATACATCCCTGACCCCCATGGTTTTATACTTTAAATATCTCCTCCTAACTCTTTTCAAGAACCCAAGTTATATTCTCCTTTTCCACACTGAGTCCCTCATGCTTAAGTCACTCTAATAAAACTTTGCGTGGTTCAACAATGTCTAGCACTCTCAGGTGGACCCACTCTTTGGAGCTGGGGCCCTGTAGCAACCTCCTAAAGAATTTCCCTGTCATCTCCATCTCTCCTTCCATCGCCAACCTCTGGCAACTACTAATCTGTTTCTGCTCCTACAGTTTATCTTTTCAAGGATGTCCTATAAAAAGTGTCACACATTATGTGGTATTTTGAGTTTAACTTCTTTAACATGGCATAATATATTTGAGATTTGTTCATGTGGTTGGGTATATCAATAGCTGCTTCTATTTTATTCCTGATGAGTACTTTACTATACCAAAAAACTGTATATTCATTCCTTAGTTAAAAATCTCTTGGACAGTTTCCAGTTTTTGATAATTATGAATGAAGTCATAATCAACATTCACAAACAGGACTCTGCATCAATCTGAATTTTTATTTCTTTCAGTTCATAGATATCTTGGTCTATGCAAAGTGTATGTTTAACTTTATTTTTAATAAATGTTAAACCATTTGCCAGAGAAGACTTTTATCATTTTCATTCCCACCGGTGATGCATGAGATTTTTTGGTTGCTCCATATTATCGCTGGCACTCAGAATTGCCAATTGTATTTTTAAAAGTCATTTCACTAGGTTTGTGGCAAAAGTCTTTGTAGTTAAACAAAATTTTCATAGAATCGATTGCTTTTTTCCAAGAAGATTTAAAATCACTCTTAGACATCTAACTATGAAGTCTAGGTGGCTTCATATAATCAGGCAATTCAAATTAGTGATCCTAGAGTTATTTTTATTCATGCAGTTCAATTTTGATTAGGAGTCTCTATCAACTAATCAAATTCCTTAGCATACTTGTTAAAGCCAAGACCCTTGTGTTTTATTTGCAGGTGCCTCATGGGTTATGCCTAAAGATCATAGTTCCCTACTTTCTTTTGGCATCTTTAAAATTCTTAACAACCTACTTTATAATCACTTTGTTTAGGTGTGTTTTCTATACCCATAAAATGAAACCTCCCTCCTGCTTCTACTTTTAACAATGTATCTATAAAAAATACTCTAAGATGGAGGAAGCAGGAAGGGAGGGAGATTTTATTGCAGTGAACAAATTGTCACACTCAGGAAATTGCTAAAGAATTCAATCACTTTTCTACTCAGATCTTCAGTGTACAGAGAAACATATATGCTATTTTCAAAAAGTAGCTGCTATTGGTTTTTCTGACTTGGGCAGAAAGCAATGTAGTCAGAACTTGGTCCTCTTGGATTTGCCACACAAATCCCTCCCTGTCCTGTGGCTTCTCTCTAGGTCTTATTGCTAATGCCTATTCATTAGCATCAGCCTTCCCCATCTGCTGATTAAATGTGAACTGTCAGAAATTAGCCTATGATGCATGTGCTACCACTTATATATTACTTAAGTCCTTTCTCTCCCCTGGTCCCATCTATTTCCATCCATCTAGCTCATTCACAAACATAGGAATACACTAGATGATCACAGCTGCACCTTTTCATTCTGCTGCATTTTATTCTCAATATATAAAACACGCACAGTGTAAGAATGTTCCTTTCTCTCCACATCCACGCCAGCACTTATTGTAGTCCGTTCTTTGGATGTGGTCCAACCACTATGGAAAGCTGTGTGGAGGACCCTCAAATTAATGAAAATGGAACTATCATTTGACCCAGCAATTGCTCTCTTGGGAATCTACCCAAAAGAGACTTCAATGTGGATACAAAGGGACACACTGTGCTCGGATGTTTACTGCAGCACTATTTCTAATTGCAAGGACTTGGAAGCAACCTAAATGCCCCCAAACAGATGACTGGGTGAAAACAAAAATGTGGTATATATACACAATGGAATATTACTCATCATCTAAAAATAACAAATTTGATGGTTTTATGATAACATGGATGTACTTAGAAGAAATCATATTAGCAGAAACAAGTCAAAACGAAAAAGACAGAAACCAAATGATTTCACTAAGATATGGGATATAGGGGAAAAAAATAAACAAAAACCATGAGGAAAAGTCAAAATAAGCTAACCACCAAACCGAAGCATACAACTTGGGGCAGGAGGGCAAAGGGGCAACAGTGAGGAGGGTGGGGGGGAGTGAATCCCTGGAATTACAAAGATGTGAAATTTATATATAAATAATTTTTTTAAAAAATAAATAAAACATGCACAAAGTATAAACACAAAAGGTACATAAACACACAGGACTGGAAGTTAAATCTCTCCCATTCTTTTCCCTAGTTCCCTTGATTAAGAAATATGGTTTCTTTACAAGTATACTGTGCTCCCCCAGAAAGAGATATTCTGCACATCAACAAACATACAATTTATGTATTTTTATTATTTGCAGAAATGATAACAAGCTATGACACCTTTTTGTGCCTTGCTTTTTCTACAAAAAAGGATACATCTTTTAAAGCATTTCATCTCAGTATATCTGCATGTACTATTGTATGTACCTCACTGAATTTGCCTCATTCTCTTAGAGTTGTTTGCTATTCGGTATTGTATGTGTGCTATGATTTCTTTTATCACAATCTTCTTATCTAAAATAATGACTTTGTAGTTTCAAAAAGATACAAGTTTACAGCTGGGCATGGTGGCACTTGCCTGTAAGCAACAGCTTATGGAATGGTGGTGGGGTCTGGGGATTGCGGTTGCAGTCCTGCCCAGGCAACACAGAGAGAACTAGTCCCAAAAAATAGCTGGTTGTGGTGGTGCAGGCCTGTAATCCTAGCTACCTGAGAAGCTGAGACTGGAGATTGCTTGAGTCTGTAGTACCACAGGCAACGTTAGCCTGCAGTTTCATGGGCAAAAATAGCAAGACCTAGTCTCAAAAAAAATTTTAAAAATTACAATTTTATATCATGCAAAAGATGAGCAGAATCTGGTGGCCCAGAGTTGCTATTGGCCACTACAATGTCAGCCGCTGAAGAGCTTTCTGGTTGTTCCTGTTTTCAGCAAATTGATTTGTCCTTATGTTTGAAAATAACTGCTTAAGCTCCAACCTTTGCTTTTGTATTCTAACCTCATGATGTTTGAATATGCTGCCTCTAAAGAAAGATACTTCCCTACTCCTAAAGTCCTTTTAGTTATATCCTAGTTCTTAAAATCTATGTTCAAGGGCAAATGGGAAATATTGTCACCCAAGGAGATTTAAAATTTTGGGATTTTTTAGGAAAGGAGAGAGGAACTGTTACTGGAGTGCAACAACCTGTTTCTGTACCAGAATTGTTATACTTTGACTCTCATCTGTACTGCTAAAACAAATATCTTTGTGACCATTTCATCTCAGACTATCTGAGACCATTTGTGGAACTCTGGATCAAGGGTGTCTGCATTTATATTTTCACAGACATTAGCAATTGTTATCTATTAACAAAGTGACAATTCACTTTTGTATCAAGACTATGTGAGAGTCTACATTCTCAACAGTCCTGTGTGGACTACCATTTTTTGTTTTCTGATCTTCATCATCCCAGTAGCTGAAATACAGTATCTCAGGTTGCTTCATTGGTCTCAAAATAAATTTTTTACTTATTTTTAGTGAAGTTGGGTAATTTTTGAAATGTTAGGAATCAATTGTATTCCCTTATCTCTGACTTATTTCCATCACTTGTCCATTTGTTCAATGGATTATTCACTTATTACTCTGCAGAAATTCTTTATAAGTTGCGAGAAATTTCCGTAATACTCATTATAAATATGTTTCTAATATGTCTGCTTCCATGTAGATTCTTTTCAGAGAGAAACTTTTATTTTCTCTCTTAAATAAAGTTTGACTGAGTTGGTTTTCCTGTTGTTTAGTCAAAGACCCTAATCCCATAACCAAGGTTGGCTCTTCCATTGGTTCAATATTAGCGAAGGTACTGGCAGTAGCAGGAGCAGCATGGGGGCAGCAACCACGGGGGCACTCGTGCAGACACATCAACAAGACCTTGATCTTTTTAGCAAAAGAAAGAATCTTTTACTCTCCAAGACAAAGTCAGGATCTTCTGTACCCAGTGAAGATAGAATTAAGTCATGAGACAATAAGGGGCTCACCAATTAGTAATTTCAGGCCACCAATATGAAGGACACCCTCCAAGAGTGAAAATGTTGTTGAACTGTGATAGCAAATGCTACAAGGTTGTAAATATTGTCATCGTTAACACCTTGTGGTGGTTTAACCCAAGGGAGAAGAAGGGGATGTTCAGGATGATCAACAGTAAGATTTCACTGGCTTCCATTTTGTCTGTCTATCTATCTATCTATCTATCTATCTATCTATCTATCTATCTATCTATCTATCTATCTATCTATCTATCTGTCTGTCTGTCTGTCTGTCTGTCTGTCTGTCTGTCTGTCTGTCTGTCTGTCTGTCTGTCTGTTTATTTATTTAGTCTCCAGTCTTTATCAGCTGTACAGTACTCAAGATTTAAATGTTTGACATTTTAAAAACACAGTTCAATTTATGCCATTTAAAAAAATTTGCTTCTGGATTTTGTGACATATTAGAAAGGTGCATCTCATACCAAAGCAATCATAAAAAGAATTCTTGCATGTTTTTTTTCTTTAGGCTAGTAACTATGGAGAACTCCAACTTGATTTATTTTCACTTGACTTCCCATTACCCTGGTCCCCAGGACCATCCACCTTCTCCCATTAGTTTGATAATATGACTGGACCATAAAAGGAGGCAAAAACTTTTCCTCACTTAAAATGACTGCGCCTTAATTCTACTTTCTATGTGCTGTATTCTAGGCTGTCTTTGATATTCTTCATTGCATTTTAGCTACACTTTGCAGTTATATCCAATTCACCAATGAGGAGAAATAAGCACTGAGAAATTAAAGCATTTACTCAAGGGCTCACTGCCTAGCTACCAAACCATAAAAAGCTAAGCATCAGGGAGCTTGTGAGAACTCAGGCTTTGAAGGCTAATGTGGGTTGAATTGTATCCTCCCCACATTTTTATGTTGAAGTTCTAAGTTCTAGCACCTCAGATGTGACTGCATTTGGAAATAGGACTTTTCTGGAGCTAATTAGGCTAAAATAGTTATATGGATTGATGCTAATCCAATATGAGCGGTATACTTGTAAGGAAAGGAAATTGGGGCACAGATGCACACAGAGGGGACAAGAGGAAAGACATACAGAAAAGGCAGTTCTCAATAAGCAAAGGAAATAGGTCTCAGAAGAAATCAACCCAGTCAAAACCTTAATCTTGGACTATCTAACAAAGGTCAGACACCAATGAAACCCCTGATGGGGCACACATACCTTGATGGTTATAGAGTGACATTTATCATGGAAATAGAACTTGAATGGAGAAGGTGATCAAGAGTGACTAGAAGAAGGGGAATGAGGGTTGGCATTTTCCCCCATACATGTATTTCAAAAAGAGATCTAATTCCACAACATGTCATCTTTGTTCCAACACTCTGCCAACAAGAGGAATAGCTTCTGTGATGTCTCTCTGCTTACAAATGTTTCCTCTCTGAAATCATACAAGTAGCTGATACATCCATTTCCTTGAAATAAATGCCATCATGGAGGCTGTCTTGTTACTGTCAGAGGTCATGAATAGCATTGGCAGAGCAGGATAATGACATTGCAGAGTGATGGAAAGGGTTTAGGATGTGATTTTGTATTTGGTTCAGACAAAATAAAACCATTATCTGTGCTTCATCTTTTTTAAAGAGATTGTTTCCCGAGTTCTTTCTTGCTTGAAGCCCATTGCTCCACTAAGGAACAATATTAGCATGTCAGGATTATAGATCAGTTCACCACCACACTCAGCCTCCAATCTCCTTGAATGTTTACCAGGGGAAATGACTCCCCTGAGCCTACCTTATCCTTGGGTATTTTGCCTTTAGAAAAGATGGTGATTTAGTCATCTGTTAGTTGCAAAGAACTGTTGCACAGTATATACCTGGCACACTGGGGAATTTACAGGTAGTCACCTATAAGCAGCAAAGACCCCAGTTAGCTCATGCATCAGCAGAAATGAGATACTCAGACACATGGGCATCATGGAGGCATTTGCTTTAATGGATTAGGGATATGGTTGGTATTGCGGCTGTAAACATGAGTGTTTGCTGTCGAAAGGGACCAGATCATGAAACAACCAGAAAGTGGTATTCTGGCCCCAAGCCTACTCAGGATGCAAAATGGTTACTGTGTTGATTATGGCACCCTGGGGTACCCCTGCAGCCATGCTCTGATAATTGGAATAGATCACTATCTCTACAAAGTTGATCTGAGCACAAAGGAAATCATCAAGAGGTCAAGGTGGGTGTAGTACATGTACACAATATCAACTTACCTGTTGGTGTTTTTCTAACTTATGGTAAATTATACATAATCCAAAATTTGCCATTTTAACCACTTTTAAATGTACAGTTCACATGGCATAAAGCACATTCGCATTCTTGTACATCCAAATAAACTGTCCATCTCCAAAACTTTTCTATCTCCTCACACTGAAATTCTGCATTACTATAACTGATCCCTCCTCTCCCCAGCTCCTGGCAATCACCATTTTACATCTTATTTTCTATGAATATGGGCACTTTAGATCCCTCATCTAGTAGAATCTCACAGTGTTTGTCCTTTTGTGACTGGCTTATTTCCTTTAGCAAACTAGCTTCACAGTTCACCTATATTGCACCATTTATTAGAATTTCATTCCTTTTTATGGTTAAATAATATTCTATTATCTGTATATAACACACTTTGTTTATCTATACAATTGTTAGTGAAGATTTGAATTCTCATTACCTTCTAACAGATGGACTTACGTTATTATGCCCATAAGCGTATCAATATTTACTCAGTCCTAGCTTTCAGTACTTTAGGGTATATACTAGAAATGGGACTACTAGATCATATGATGCTTCTGTGTTAAAGTTTTTAGGAACAACCATACTGTTGTTCACAGAAGTGATATCATTTTAATTCTCTCCAGCAGTGCACAAAGTTTCTTATTTTTTCATGCCTTTGCCAACTTTTGGTATTTTCTGGTTTTTTTTGATTTGTTTTGTTTTTTAGTATTAGTCATCTTAATGGGTGTCCTGTTGGTGCTTTTAAATGTGTTGATAATTATTCATTTAGATGACTGTTTCAAAATATAAGTAAGGGAAGGAGTATGGGACAGGGGGAATAGTCATCAAAGAATGCCACTGACTATTGAAAGAAAGCATTAAAGGGGGAGTGGTGTGTGTATGTTTTGCATGCATTTTATAAGATAGAAACCCACACTATCAGAATCATATTGGTTATCTGGGCCTCTTTTACATCTAAGAGAAAGGACACTACATTTTTTATGCTACTAAACTTGTTCATATATATTTCCCATTTGCAAGTTTAGACTACTGTCACCTTTTTATTAGTTCCAAGAACTAAATTAGTATTATTTAGTAATAATACTAATAAAAAGAAATTAATGACCATCTGGAAGGAGATATTTAATTGGATTTTATCAAATAAAAACCTTTGCCCTTCAAAGGGAACTATCCACAAAGTAAAAAGAATACCTATAGAAGAAAATATTTTAAAATAATATATGTGTGCAAGAGGACCAGCTGACAATTTGAATAATAAAAGGATGAATAGACAAATTTAAAAATGAGCAAAGAGTCAAAATAATTTTTCTAAGAAGATATGCAAATGTCCAACAAAGAAAGTCACGAAAAGTTATTTAACGTTGTTAGTCATTAGAGAAATGTAAATTAAAACCATAATGAAATCCAACTTCATGTATGCTGGAAGATTAAAAAAAGACTCAGAATAACAAATGTTGAAAAAAGATGAGAAAAAAATGGAAACCTTTGTTCATTACTAGTCAGAATGTTAAATTAGTCATTTGGAAATGACTTAATGATTTTTCAAAATGTTACATATACAGTTACCATATGATCCAGCCATTCTATTCCTAGGTATACTTCAAAAGATTTAAAAATATATGCCTGCCCAAATATTTACACACAACTATCCATAGCAATGTTATTCATAATAGGAAATAAAAGGGTTAAAAGCCTCAAATATCCATATCTGGTGGAAGGAAAAACAAAATGTGATATATACATAGAATGGAATACTACTTAGTAATGGATGAATCTTAAAAATACCTTGCTAAAGAAAAGAAACCAGTCACAAAAGATCAAATATTGCATGAATACTTTTGTAAGAAATGTGCTAATAGCCAAAAAATGGTTGCCAGGGGTTGAGGGAAGGGGAAGTAAGGAATGACTTCTAGCAAGTAGAATTTCTTTTTGGAGTTATAGATACTTTTAAAATTAGATGGCTATGAAGCTTGTATAATTCAGTGAATACACTAAAAATCTTTGCATTGTAAATGCCAACTAGCTAAAATGATATTGGAATATGAATGATATCTCAATGAAGCTCCTTTAATAAACAAAATAAAATGATTCACTTGTTTTGATTTTGTTTTTAACATCATTGTGTATATATCTATGCTGACAGTATTGTAAAGAAAAAGAGAGCTAATTCAGATTTCAAATGTCCAGGACCTTTTTTTTAATATATGATCAGTCACTTCAGAGTAAAGGAATACACAAAGGCCGGGCACAGTGGCTCGTGCCTGTAAGCTTCAGCCTATGAAGCGGTTGGTGCTCGGGATCGCGGTTTGAGTCCCACCTGTGGCCCGTAGCGAGACCTAGTTCCAAAAAATAGCTGGGTGTGGTGGCGCGCGCCTGTAATCCCAGCTACCTGGGAAGCTGAGGCTGGGGATTGCTTGAGTCTGTGGTACCCCGGGCAACGAGAGCCTGCGGTTCCACAGGCAAAAATAGCGAGACCCAGTCTCCAAAAAAAATAAATAAAATAAATGTTTTCCTCATTCTGCTACAGAACATGAATACTTGGACTGCTGTGGAAAAGAATAGAAAAGATCTGTTTGACTGAAATATAAAGTTATATTTTAATAGCACCAGCGAAAATAATTTAGAGCACTGGAACCGTACACAGGTTGAAAAGCTCTTCAAGTTAGCTTCTTAGATTCAGTGCTAGTACTAAAAGATAGAACTATATATTTTTTGTTCAGGTGCTCCTAACCATGTGGAATCTAGAGTGAGGTTAATCAATCTGCATGTATTTAATAAGTTGGAAAGAAGTGCAGAATGGACTGCAGCAATAAACTGTCAAAATCAAAGTGAAAGGATAAAACACATCTAAGAAATATGACAGTCCTACTTGTTGGGAGGCTATAGCTCTGGGTGCCCAGGGACCTTTGCTCACAAGTATTTATTTATAGAAGTTCAGCAAGAAAAGTAGGCAACATTATTTGTGGAATAAAGAAGTCATACAAGATCCAACTTAGTAATGTTCATAAAATCAATTGTCAACTTTATTTTTCTCAGCCTGAGGAGTTTCTAATTTTAATGTTTGACATCTTGATATCTGCCAGAGAAATCTCTGGGCTAATTACAAATTCGGGTAAAGCTGAATTTTATTCAGCCTGTCTACCTTTGTGGTTTTGTGACCCTAGAAGTTTACCTAAAGATTCAGAAGTATCCCCAAGAGACACAGTAAACTAAATAAAAAATGTCTATATATTTTTTAAATAATTTAAAAACTGTCAAACAATCAAAAAACTCCCATTTACTCATAATTCAAAGTCAGTTCACTGGATATAGCTAAAATGCCTGGATAATTTTCTAATTAGTTTGATCATAATATGGAAAACCATGTCAGATAATTTCAGACAAAGCGAGACAGGATATTAAAAGTTGCCTCTTCTGGTAAATGGCTGGGTGCTCATTGTAGTCAATTCTCTATATGTTAATTTCCTAAGCATTTCAGTGACCTGGACATACTGTGTACTTTAGCACTGCAGTAGTTCAAAGTTCCTTCCCATATACGCTCTTTCTGCTCCTTTCCCTGTACCCTGACCCAAGAGAAGATAGGATACAAGAAGACAACCAGTCAGAAATCAAATCATGCCTGTTTTACTCTCCATGTAATCAAGAGGACCTCACAAGAGAATGAGACTTGGGATCTCTAAGGAATTGATAGGGGTGATGTAGTGAAATTGGAGGTCCATCACCCCAATTTTGTAATGCTGCATTAAGATCGTGCCATTTGGCCCTGGTGGGCAGAGACTCAGAGAAGGGAAGCCCAGGTTTTTCCTGAGTGGGACAGAGAGGTGGGGATTTAGGAATGAGCACGGGGCAGAGGACCAATGAGACTGCTCCCCCACCCCCACCCCATCACAGCAGCTGCCATGTGTAGCAGTAAGGCAAGGAAGTAGGGGAAGAAAGCTATTCTGTTGGCTTCCATGCCCAGCCCAGGCTGGTGAGGAGCCCAGGAAGCATGCTGGAGGATCTTGTGACCGATATAAGCTGATTTGTAAATTCAAAACTTGGAAACTTGTTTTAAATTAGAAACTGCAAAGCTCGGAAATTGTCTGGAAACCTGGTGAGTTTTGGTGGTTTCAGCCTCTTCAGGACTGAAGCAGGAAGAATGCTGGAACTGTGCCATTTGGAGGCAGATCAATGATGCCATCTTTATTTCTTCATTTGATTTAAATTCCCTGCTGCTGGCTTGTAGGTGGGATGTATGCTATTTTCTGGATGCACTTGGCTGAAGGACCCACATGACTGAAGGACCCACGTGCAGTTTTTCATACTTAGAGACTTAGCTGTGTGGTCAAATAACCAGAGGGATCTCTCTTGTACCCTCAGTGACTCTTGTCTATTTAGATGAAGTGAATAATTTTTTTTTTTTTTTTGAGACTAGGTCTCGCTATTTTTGCCTGTGGAACCACAGGCTCACGTTGCCTGGGGTACTAAGGACTCAAGCAATCCCCAGCCTCAACTTCCCAGGCAGCTGGAATTACAGGTGCATGCCACCACGCCCAGCTATTTTTTTGTTATTATGTCTCATTACGTTGCCCCAAACGGGACTCGAACAGCAATCTCTGGTCCCTGCCACAGCTTCCTAGGCTGCTGCTTACAGGCGTGCGCCACCATGCCCGGCCTTAAGTGAATAAATTTTGTTTTTGCCTCTTTTAAGGTAGTTTGATCTTGCTACAGCATGCATGCCTGCAGGCTGAGGACTAACATGGGGAGTGACTGGATTCAAAGTGCCAGCTGCTCCCACTTATAAGTTAAGTACCCTGTTTTGCCTGTTTTGTTACCCAATTTCAGTTTGATTTGGCCCAATTACTAGCTGGTGAAGATGGGCAGTTCATCAATCAAATTTTATTCAACACAAATCAAGAGTTATTACACAAAGCTGATTTAACTTATTCTTCATTGAATCCAAAAACAGTGGATTCATTTGAGGGAATTATTTGAGTTATGTTCCTTGCTCTCATCTTCAAACCTGTTTATGGGAGTTGGGGGGTGGTTGGGAGGGTGTAGGACATAAGTAGATAATTTCCACATTTTGGGATATGCGCCAATAAGGTACAAACTTGTCTATCACAATGGAATTTGATTTGCTTGGGGAGAAAAGAGAACTTAATTCCTACTACATTTAGGAGTGGCAGGTTGAATGGGCAGCCAAACTTGCTGCCAAACCTAAGGTGCTCTACAAAAGAAACACACACCAGAGTTCTGATTTGTCAAATGTTTTCCGGGGTCTGCTTGATGCAAGATCCATTGTAAGGGGTAGGGAATCCAAAACACCAAACATCAGTCTCCAAAGAATCAGTTTTCTGTTCTAGTAAATACTATTCACAGATGTAAAAGAATACAGATTTATATCCTCAGTACAACTGCTAATGGGTGCTAAGAATATCTCAGACTCAGTAATTGCAGAATAGTGGTAAAACCAGCTCTGAGGCATGAGGCTCTAGTCCTGGGAAAGGGCAAGGAAGTCCTCAGAGGCTCCAAGGAATACAGAGATGGCAGGAAGATGAGTGTGGTTTGGGGGCCCAGGTGTCTATGCATCTTTCAACTGCTCTTCAGATTCACTTCAGTGAGGAGGAGAGCATCATGGATCTTGGAATGGGTTTTTACAGCAATCTCACATGAAGAGATACAATCTTTATTATGGATGACTCATTCTGTGTTCCAGACTTAAAAAAAAAGATGCATCTTCTTTTAAAATCCATTAAAATTATAATTTCTTTATATAGAATTTCAACACTGGGGAGGAGGGATGAAAGGTTCATAAGATATCTCTAGAGGGAACTAAATTACACATTTTTTTGCAACTCTTTAAAAATAAAATTATAATAAAAGACTCTTCATTCAAAATATAAGTCTTGGCTGCATATTTGTAAGGGCTCTGTTTTGTCTAAGATAATATACTTACACAACAATACAATGTCAGTTTCCTCTTTCATTCATTTATTTACTTATTGAATTCTTTTATTCACTGAATATTTAGTAAATTTTGTAGGCTCAGGCATTGTTGTAGGTGCTGAGTATAGAATGCTGACCCAAGATAAGATTTTATTCCCTTAGAATTTAATTAGAGTTTAATAAGGAAAATAGCCATTTAAAGAAATCTCAAGATGCATAATAGTTATTGTAACAAATAAGAAAGAATAATGCATGCTGGAATAAGAATAATGTGCTAGAATAATATCCTCTTCTTCTGGAATTCCTATTAGGACTAAATCAAATAATACCATTAAATCAGCCAGACACGGTGGCTTGTGCCTGTAAGCGTCAGCCTATGAAGTGGCTGGGGATAGGGATTGCGGTTCCAGTCCCACTTGGGGCAACACAGCGAGTCCTAGTCCCAAAAAACAGCTTAGTGTGGTGGTGCACGCCTGTAATCCCAGCTACCTGGGAAGCTGAGGCTGGGTATTGTTTGAGTCCGTGGTACCCTGGGCAACATGGGCCTGCGGTTTCACAGGCAAAAATAGCAAGACCTAGTCTCAAAAACAAAACAAAATAAAAATAAAAAAACACCATTAAATCTATTATGCTTTTTTGCAAATGTTAATGGTCATTAGTTTTTGATGTGAACTCTAAGAGTAGTGTTTTTTATTTTTTTCAATCTAGTCCTTTGCAAAGTGTACATATCACAATAGTTGTGGTAGTCTTAAGAAAAGATAGACCTTTTCTTACTACACTGCCCTTGGAATTTTAGATGTGCTTGACTACTCATCCAAGCACATACATGCATGACCTCTTTGTCCCCTAACACATAAACACACAGCCTGAGATCCTCACTACACAGAAGTGTAACCTGGCGCAGGCCCTTGAAAAATTGGCCTTGCATTCTCAGGAAGTTGCTTCCCTCACAGATTACTCTAGGGCAGATTATTTCAGGGCAGTTGGAAGCCTGCTTCTTTGGAGGGCTTGCTAGAATGGTATTGGGGAGGATCCAGGCACTTTGAAGGAACAGCCAAGTTTCAGATTTCAGAGTGATGCATTTACTGACATCAGTATCTATTCCCTAAGGAGATATTTTATCCTACTTTCCTGTCACAAAAATCCTTTGGGAACTTCATTGTGGTTTGAACTATTCACATTTCAAGGAATGAAGCATTCATGATTCAATGTATAAGCTGAGAGGCATGGAGTAACTGTGTGATGTTTTGTAGGAACCGAGACTGAAGAATGAGGAGTCAAGGAATCTCAGAAAAAGCTGATAATTTCGGCAGGAACCTTGAAAAAGGAATAAGAGGAGAGGTCTTCCAAGCAGAAAAGACCATAATGTTAGAGAAGTGGACAGATTTGTTTAGGCAAGCCAGAGTCCATTGATATTCCAACTCTACTACAACTACCCCCAAGATTACCTTTTGCAGGAACTCTTATCACATCCTTGTTCCCTGTGTCTCCGTATGGATCCCACAAGGATTGATTTCTATATTGTGTTTGGTGAAGAAGGACAAAAGCAAAGAGCTGGAGATACAAGTTATCACAGTTGACTTGGGACAAAGCACTAAATTCACCTTCTTCAGTTTATCAACTGGAAATGTGGACAATGGTGGTTTCTACCTCACATGGTTGCTGAGAATATTCAAGCTTTTAACACTCTTTTTGTACTCAACAGAGGTCAGTTATTATTAACAATATGAAAAGAATGAGACACAGGATATGCACAAAGGAAACGGTCATCTATTTTCATATTAATATTACATTAAAGTAGCAGTTTGGTTTGATTGCAGCTGTTGAAAAGATTCATGATGAAATCAGGTAACAAAACAAGCAAAGCAGGGTACTTAACTAAGCTTACAAACGGAAGCAGAAGCAGCAGGCTGTTTAAATGCAGCCACTCATTTGGTTTGTCCTAGCATGTGCAAGCAGTAAAAAGACTGCAGTAACTTTAAAAGGAGGTAAAAATAAGACTCATTCACTGAGAGGAGAAATAGACAAAAGTCAGTGAGCATACAGGACGCCCTTTGATTATCTTTTTTTTTTTTTTGGAGACTAGGGCTCGCTATTTTGCCCATGGAACCGCAGGCTCACATTGCCCAGAGTACCACAGACTCAAGCAATCCCCAGCCTCAGCTTCTACACTCCTTCTTAAATCCCCTCTCTCTGTTTCTCTCTTGAAAAACCTTGGCCTTCCTCCTCCAAATCTCCACCCACCAGGGCAAAATGGCTGCCATCCTAATGCAGCATTACAATGTTGGGGCCACAGCCCCTCAATTTCACCACAGCACCCTTAACGATGACACCCCAAACATAAAAACTCTTGTTGGACATTTGTGTGCATCCATATGTGTATGTAAGCATATGTGTATGAATATATATGTATGTATAACATATATATGTTTTAATTTCTCAGGAAATGAAACATTACTCTATGTTTTTCTTCAGTCTTCTAGTTACAATTAGGTATTTATTGTATGATTATTTGAAGTTTGTCTCGCCACTAGACTGTAAACCTCTGGAGGGCATGGAACATGCATGTTCTGGTACTGCCTAACAACCTGCTATCTGGTGCTGACAATGACTGGAGCAAACGCCGTGACAATTTGGTAGATAAATTATTTGGTGGAAGGAGAGATTAGTAATGTGTAGAGAAGGGCATCTGAATATTAGATACAACAGAAGCCTGGACAAATATTAGTCCAGAGTCAAATAACTTGAGGGTAAAGTAGATTTGTTTACTTATCAAATTCCCTAATAGGTTTTTATATTGAGTTTTGTTTAAAAAATTTTAAGAGTAAAATGAATCACGAATGAAACAAAATGGTTTTCTGAATCTTGAATGTGCTAGGTAATGTTTGAGAATATAAATTTCTCCCCAGCTCTACTCCTTTCCAATTTCATGTGTGAGCCAACTCTTTAAAGGAGGTATTAAGCTTGATTATCATAATCAGCTATTTACTAAGCACTGATTATGTGCATAGCATTATACTGGTCCTGCATAAAGATCACAAATGCATGTCCCTAAAGACATAAGAGATACAGCCATTTTTTAAAAATTGGTATTTGTAAAAACTGACATTTATTGAGTTCTTCTAATGTTTCACACACGGTTTTAAGCACTTTATGAGGATGATATCTTTTAAATTTCATAATAGCTCTTTGAAGTTGTTACAAATTATCATTTTATACTAAGGAAGCTGAGGTCCAGAGAGACAAAGTTACTAGTTCAAGTTCACACAGCTATTCAGGCCAGGACTGCGAGACCATACTGATTATAATCACACTATTTTCTCTCAACAGAGCAACCAAAGGTAAATATATGATAAGTGTTCAGAATTTAAGCACAAAGAGTTAGGCTTACTTTTTTTCTAATTGTGATATGAATAAAATACCAGGAAATTAAGATAATCTTCTTGCTTTTAGAAACAAGCATAGGAACCTCTGAAAACAAGTTGTTTTAGAAAATATGAAAGCAGAATTCAAACATTATTTTTTTCATTGTTTCTAATTATATTAATAATTATCAGGTGCTAAAGGATCCCTTACAATGTATCTGGGTTTCATTTACTGACACTTGAAGTGATTACACGAGGTAAAGAATAACATCACTGACATAACCAACTCTCATTTACTGAGGGGTTGATTTCCAAAATCGGCATGACAGTCTCCAAGCAGTTCTTAACTAGTCACCAATTTACTTGGGGTTTCTCTGCGTCCCTTTATTAACTGAGATGAAATGGGCAAGTAATATCAATTTATAGTGATTCATTCATGTGCTACGTTACCTCTTTCAACTTCCTCTAAGTTCCATTATTTCTATCTCTGAGGTCATCAATATGATTTGCAACTTCCAACAGCTAAGCAACTCTAATATACCTTCTTTCTCAAGAAAAAATATCTTGACCATAAACTTCACTATTTCCTTGACATTTTAACTGTATTCTTTCTTTGCATGGAATATTCTTGTTCACATTGTTCACAGGCAAACTCTGCCAGACTTAGCAAACACTAATAAAATTACGACTTCACAAAAATAAATGGTATTTCCTCCTTTCTGTAACTCTGATCCTCTGTGTCAGTTCGAGATTGGTTTTTGGTAACAGATTATCAAATAAGATGGAGGATTGTTTTTCTTTCTCATAAGTTGAATTTCAGAAATAGAAAGACAGGACTGGCATGTTGACTCCACGATGTCTCCTAAGACCCAAATTTCTTTAATATTTCTACTTAGTCATCCTTAATGTGTAGCTTTCCTCCTCAAAATGGCCTCAAGATGGCTGTGGAAGCTCAACTATATCATTTCTGGACAGGAAGAATAAAAAAAGAGGAGGAAAGAGAGCAGGGATGCTTTCCATAATAATTTATCCTTTAAAGAACTCCCCAAGAGATCTCTTCAAATGACTTCCACACTCATTAGTCCCTAGGTCTTTTTTTTTTTTTTTTTGAGACTTGGTCTCACTATTTTTGCCCATGAAACCGCAGGCTCACGTTGCCCAGGGTACCACAAACTCAAGCAGTCCCCAGCCTCAGCTTCCCAGGTAGCTGGGATTACAGGAGTGTGCCACCACACCCAGCTATTTTTTGGGACTAGGTCTCACTATGTGCCCCTGGAGGAACTCAAACTGTAATCCCTGGCCCCAGCCGTGGTTTCCTAGGCTGCCACCTGCAGGCATGCACCACCATGCCTGGCCTGGTCCCTAGGTCTTAAGGATGCCTAGGAAATGAAGATTTTTAAAATATGACATAGGAATTTGTTACTCAAAATCTAAACATGGGATGGAGTTTTAGTTTCATAGTCTCCTTTCTGTGATGGCTTAAAAAGCATGTCCACAAATTCTTATATTCTTTTTGAGAGGTGGCATCAATGTCTCACCTCTAGAATCTAGGCTTGCCTTAGTGATTCACATTTTTTTTATTGATTGCACACACACACACACACACACATATCTACATATTTATTACATCATTGTCTACCCCAAGGTTCTCCCATTACCTTATCACCTGGGAACCTTCTTTATCTCTTGAGCCCTTCCTTCCCTGATTTTATCATCCTCCCATCTCTTCCTCTATGCTTCAGTCCTGTTGGCAGTTTAAATTTTTGTTTGTCTGTTTGTTTGTTTCCCCTATATCCCTCATAGAAGCAAGACCATCCCATATTTCTCTTTTTTTTTTCTGGTTTATTTCTGCTAACATGATTCCTTCTGACTCCATCCATGTTGCTGTGAATGACATAAGTTTGTCTTCTTTAATTGATGGAAAATATTCCATTGTGTAAATATACCATATCTTGTCAGCCATTCACCAGTTTGGGGGCATTTGGGTTGTTTCAATATCTTGGGTATTGTAAATAGTGCTGCAATAAACATCTGAATACAGGTGTCCTTTGGAATTAGTGTTTTTTTTTCCTTTGGATACAGTCCAAGTAGTAAGATTGCTGGATCAAGTGGTAGTTCCATTTTCAGTTGTTTGAGGGTTCTCCAAACAGCTTTCCATAGTGGCTGAACCAGTTTGCATTCCCACCAGCAGTATAAGAGTGTGCTTTCTCTCTGCAGATATATATATATATATATATGGGCCATTCTTACTGGTGCAAGATGGTATCTCAGTGAGGTTTTGATTTGCATTTCCCTGATTATTAGTTATGTGGAGCATTTTTTCACATACCTATTGGCCATTTGTATTTCTTTTTTGGAGAAGAGACTTTTTAGTTCTCCCCAATTTTTGATTGGGCTTTTTAGCTTTATTTTTGCTAAGTTGTGTGAATTCTTTGTGGATCTTTGTTATCAGACCCTTATCACTTGTATGGAGAGCAACAATTTTTTTCCCATTCAATTGGGTTTCTTTTTGTTTTGGTTATTGTCTCTTTTGTGATAAGAAAGCTTTTTAATATAGTCCCATCTGTTTATGATTTCTGTCATTTTTTTTAGCATCTGTAGATGTGTCCTGAATTCCCTGCTCAAGGATTAGAAGAATTAACATTATCAAAATGGCTATTCTACCAAAAGCAATCTACAGAGTCAATTCAATCCCAATAAAAGCCCCAATGATATTTTCTAAAGAGAATGAAAAAACTTACTGAAACTCACCTGGAATTAAAAAAAAAGACTTCAAATATCAAAAATTCTCCCAACCAAAAAAAAAAAAAAAAGAGAGAGCAAGAGAGAGAAAATGTAGGTATTACAATCCCAGACTTCAAATTGTACTACAAAGCCATAATAATTAAAACAGCAAGGTACTGGTACAAAAACAGACAATCAGACCAATGGAACAGAATTTAGTGCATAGTAATAAAACCACACAAATATGGCCAAAAATCTTTGACAAAGGAGCAAAAATCATACATTGGAACAAGAGCAGTTATTTCAATAAATGGTCCTAGGAAAACTGGATCACTATCTGCAAAAAAATGAACCAACACCACTACCTTACACCATGTAAAGAAACCAACACACTCCAAGACCTACACATTAGTGGTTCACTTATAATTAGCAGCATGCAGGAAAAAAGTGATATTACAGAACTTCTTGTACTAGTTCACAACAGGTCATGTTTCTCTTGGATCCTCCTGGGTCACTCTCTATTAGGATGCAGATCGAATAGGTGATGCTATGAATAGGTAATATCAAATTAAAGTGCCACATACTAATAGTTGGAGCAAACTAAGTCCTATCTTTTAGTCATCCCCGTCCAGACACCAGCCATGTGAATTAGAGGAACTGCCAAAGACATCACTTTCCCCAGCCACAATATCTACAGCCTTATTATCTTTTCAGAGCAGAGATAAATCCTCCGCATGAAGCAGTACTATGCAATGAAGCAGTCATATGGGGAACAGCTTCCTACAACATTATGACAATAGTTAAATATTTTATCTCACTCTAGTCATGCATCTATACTTTTTGTAACTTCTAATACCTAGGACATGTTGGCTTTCAATAAATGTTTATTGACTGAATAGGTTACATGCACTACTCATATTTTGTTTTAGTTATTTCTTAATGTGCTATTTTCTCTGCTAAGCTTCACACTAAAGACTTTACACAGAATATTTCTAAGGTTAAATAGTAGGTTTTCAGTAAAAATTTACAGAATTGAATGTTCAATGGATAATTTTCGGATTCTGTTTGTGAAGTTATAGAGATGAATTTGACTACTCCCTGTAACACTGGCTACAAAGGGTCATGTATTTTTTTAAGAAAACAATAGAAATTTTCAAATAATCTCAGTCCTTTTAGGGCAAAGTCAAATTAGAGCAAAAAACAAAACAAAACAAAAAATCATCTCTTATTCAAGAACCTAACAATCTTGCTTTGTAGCTAAATATGCCATCTGCTGGGTCTAACCAGTAGTCTCTTCCTAACCACATGCATTTGGAGGTATATGGCCCTGAGAAAGAATGAAGCATGTGTTTGTGGCCTGTACTCACTCTCTGATGCTCCTTCATCTCTGCATCATGAACGTCCACAATAACCAATATGCTGGGTAAACTCCTTATATTAATCCTGTAGATTGGTGCTTGGTGTTTTAAGAAGTCTTCCCATGATGACACTGCCCATGTCTGCTAGCCATCTTGTGCTATTTGGCAGGCTGTCTTCATGCCTGAAATTCCACAATATATTTATGAGAATGGATAATGTTGCAATAACAAATATTCCCCAATCTCTGAGGTTAAAGTGAACAAAACTTATTTCTTACTCCCCTACATGTTGAACGTGAGACAGCATACTCACCTAAACACTTGTTTTCAACTGATGGGACAAAACAAAGGAATATAGCAAATAAACACTTCCTCCAGAAGTGACTTGTCCCTTATACTTACATTTCATTTTTCAAGGAAGGTTGTGTGGCCAAAATTAATTAAACAGAGATGGGGAAGCTCAGCCTACCCTATATTG
>PVHY01001649.1:131912-150212 GCA_004024945.1 Uropsilus gracilis
GCCCGGGGTACCACAGACTCAAGCAATCCCCAGCCTCAGCTTCCCAGGTAGCTGGGATTACAGGCATGCGCCACCATACCCAGCTATTTTTTGGAACTAGGTCTCACTATACGGGCCCCAGGCGGGACTCGAACCGCGATCCCTAGCCCCTGCCGCTTCTTAGGCTGAAGCTTACAAGCACGAGCCACCGTGCCCGGCCCTCATGTACTTATTGTACCATATTTTCTTGAAAATAATCTCTTTTTTTGGTGGTCAGTAAAATATTCATGATAACTAAAAGGAGATAGTGACTAGATCACAGAAAAGTGATATTAAGTATCAGAGAACTCTCAAAAGGAGGCAGTTAAGAAGGAAACAGAAAAGAAAAACCTTAGCTTAGGAAGGAAGAGACAATAGTTTTTGAAACTATTGAGTTCTGATTCTGCCCTTATGTGGTTAGAAATTCTTGGATAGATACTTCTACTTCTCAGTCTTAACTCCCAAAGAAACTTCTAAGGCTGAAGAATTTTACTTCTAAGTCACAGGTAGCCCTGCCAATAAGATAATCATAATCTCACACACAAGAAGACTCACAAATTTATTTCTTACTCTCCTACATGTCTAACATGGGGAAAAGTGAGGGGAGAGAGGGAGAGAGATAGAGACACATACTTGTGTGTATATTTGCTCACACAAGGAGGGGGGCATAGAGAGAAAGGGAGTAGAAGAAATATGGCAAAGTTTTAGATTGGATGTCCACAGAAAGTCAATGAATATTTTAGAGGCAAGGAGTCACCATCTTTTCAGATCCTCAAACTCATCACTCCCCAAAGCTATACAAGATTTACACTGGAGTCCCTTCAAATGGTACTTCCAATCTCAAATATCTCTACTGTCAATTTAAAAAGAACAAGTCTTCATTGTAGATGGAGAGGGGAAAAAAAAGCCCACTCTCCTTTACATGGAGAGCCATCCTTGAAAATAAGAGCTTATTAACCTCTGAATAGGTGAGAGAAAGAATAAAGGGCTCCTAGGACAAATCTCAGCCAAGAGGGACTGAGAGATTTTATTAGTGATATAACCTCTTCTTTCAGGAATTTTATGGGGAGCACACAGATAGCATGGACCTTAGCGGCAGAAGCTGTCCAGCTGCTTGGTATTGACACACCTTGATATGAAAGCATATTCTCTGCAGGGTCCTGATGTATTTTTAAGAAGACAGGCAGAAATTACTTATTCTTCCCAGTGTATGAATTCTCATTTTTCTTCCAGCTGAAATGGGGAATGGATTGCTCTGGGATTTACTAGCTTTCTGAGCATTTGAGAGGGTGGCAGTTAGACTGACAGTAATGACTTAGGTCTCCTCTGAGGGAGGTCCCTTCATTACTGGGATAGCCAGAGTGCTGATCCATCACTCACACCCTGCCACTCTATCCACTGCTTCTCTCCCCTCTCTGTCCATCACAGCTGGGAGACTTGGAGGGTTAGACAGATGGATGCTCTGGAAACTGACCTGTCTTTCTCTGGGAAAGTATGTCAGTCACACCTGCTACCTCCTTCCCACCCCCATAAATGGGGACAGTACAGAGAAGACCCTATAGAGTTCTCTTCATTTTTCCTCACAACATACATGCACACACCTAAACACATATGTGCTTTTATATACTTGTGTATGCACAGACATACAAGAGAATTTGCACTTAAGTGAACACTGTTAGCAATGTGAAAATGAGTAAGTCTCAAAGAGAGAAGTGTGGGAAAAGGGATAACTACTTATATTCATTAGAATTTGGTGCAGGGTAAAAAAAGTCAAGGTTTATTAGCTGATTATAAGTACCAGAACTGTAAAGGAAGGGACTAAGTTTCATGATCTACTCAGTCATATCTGTCACATTTTCATAACAGGCAAATCAGAATGACAACTTACTACAGCACACAGCATGCAGAAGATAAACGAGAAGACACAAATGAGTATAGCATACTCTGCTTTTTATGTAGAAAAGACAAAAGGGGCAGGGAGCCAGGAAGTCATGGCCACGGTAGGCCAGAGACACCATGTCCTCCTAGGGTTGGTCATGTCCTATTCCTTGGTCTAGATCCTGATTCTGGGAGAGTATGTAAGAAACAAAACGCATCCTCAGCTTCGAGGAGTTTCTTGGCTGGCCTCTGTTAATATGCCGATTCTAAAACCTGCCTTAATTGCCACTTTCCCACAAAAACTTTGATTTCCCCTGTCCTTCCTAACTCGGTTGTAACATAGACTCTTGACACCTGGAGGGAGCAACCAGCTGTGGTGGTCTTGCTGAAGCAGTCTAATCAGCCATTGGAGTAAAAGATAATCAGATCAGTCTCTAGGGTAGGCACCTTGAGGGTGAATTTAAGCCTGAGTCTCAAGAACGGTAGACTCCACAATTAGACATGGGAGTAAAAATATATAGTCTAATCAGACTCTAGGATGGGATGCCTGAAGGTGGATTCAACCAAGGTTGAAGGGGTCATGAGAGAGCTGACACAGAAAGATCTTGGATTCCCAATCAAATCCAAAGTCTCAAGAGAACTGCTCCAGCTCTTCTCAGGGAGAAGAGAAGGCCTCTGTTCTGGTCTCTGGAGAGGGGGGCAGCAGATGCATCTAATACCTAATCACTTAGGAAGAGAAGTGGAGACCTCTGCAGAGACTGGGTATCCAGTCCTGTCTCTTCTATTGCCTGACAAAAGCACCAAAGGCCCTGGACCTGGTGTCTCTTAAGAGCTGGTAGTTGTAGGTTGCACTCCTGGTGACTGCTCCTGGGCATTGCTGTTTCTAGAACTCCTGGTGACAGGTTATTAGACAGCACTTCACTTGTATGGTGGACACTAATGGAGTGAGGTAGCTGGCCCTTCATTGATAGGGCTTCTGTGGTATAATTGGGGGGTGGTGTCCCCAGTATGTAATTCTGCATTAGGATGGCAATCATTTCGCCTGATGGGTGGAAATTTGAAGAAGGGAAGTCAAAGTTTCTCAAGAGGGGAACAGAGAGAGGGAATTTAAGAAGGAGAGAACACACACACACACACACACACACAGAGAGAGAGAGAGAGAGAGAGAGAGAGAGAGAGAGAGAGGGAGAGAGGGAGAGGGAGAGGGAGAGGGAGAGGAGAGCAAAGGACAGGAAGGAGCCTGGAGATCTTAAAACTGCTCCTGCCATGTGAGGCAGCAGGGCAGGGAAGGAAGCCACACTGTAGGCTTCCATCCCCAACCTGGGGTGGTGAGGAGCCCAGGGAAGCATGTTGGAGAAAACTGTGAACTGTGTAAGCTGACTTAGAAATTTGGTATTTGAAAACTTGCTTTAACTTAAAAACTGTGAAGCTAGGAAATTGTCTGGAGATCTGAAGACAACTTAGAGTGCTGCTCTTTCCATCATGAGGTGTCTGAAGTGGTTGTGATATTGGGTAAGAAAACAGGCAAAGCAGAGAGCTTAATGAAACTTATAAATAGGAGAAGCTGGCCCTTTAAATCTAGTCACTCATCAGGTTCATCCCAGCCCTTGCTAGGCTTCAGCCTCTTTGCTGCTCCTCTGCTCTCTCTTCTCCAAATTTCTCTCCTTCCTCTTCTTAAATCCCCTCTCTCCGTTTTTCTGGTGAGAAGCCTTGGCTTCCCTTCTCCAAATTTCCACCCAGTAGAGCACAATGGCTGCTATCTTAGTGCAGCATTACCATGCTGGGGCCACCACCCCCAGTTTTACCACAGAACCCCTAATAGTTGCTGTTGTTGTTTCAAGTGAGTCTTGGTGGTTTCAGGCCACTTCAGAGCTGAAGCAAAAAGTATGTTAGAGCTATGTCTTTTGGAGGCAGATAGATGTCATTTTGGTTTCTTCTTTTGGCTTTTAGTAAATAGCTGTGCCTTTGGAGAATGATTGAGGGTGCCATCTTGGTTTCTTCATGTAACTTGAAGGTGAGACAGTTGCCATTTTGTGGTTGAAGGACCCACATGTAGCTTTTTGGACTAGAGGCTGGACCATGTGTTAGGATTACCAAAGGGGTCCCTTGTACCTTCAGTGACTCTTGTCTGTTTTGTCTTTTTTAGTGAATAAATATTGTTCTTGCCTCCTTTTAAAATAGTGTGGTCTTGCTACTGCTCTTGTGAGCTGGGATGAACCTAAGGTGTAGCTGGATTTAAAGGGCTAGCTGCTCCTGTTTGTTAGTTAAATTCCCTGTTTTGCTTGTTTTGTTACCCAATTTTCATTATGACTACAATAAGATTTTTGTTTATTCCTTGTGAAAAAAACTTCATGGTTGTTGGAACCTGAGGTTTCTTGCAACTGTGTGCATATGAGTGAAAGAACCCACAGTGACCTGTATCAGGTACCATCACTTGATTCAGCAATAGTCCTTGCTATATGTATTTGTCTCCTTGTTTAATTTTGGTGCCCTGTGTATATCCAGTTTCAACTCAAGTACTTTAACAGACTGGCTCATAGACTCAGGAAAACACTTTTTTACATTTACCAGTTTGTCAAAGGTTATGATAAAAGATACAAGGCTGGGCATGGTGGCGCATGCCTGTAGGTAGCAGCCTAGGAAGCCACGGCCGGGGCCAGGGATCGCGATTCGAGTCCCGCCGGTGGCATGTAGTGAGACCTAGTCCCAAAAATAGAGCTGGGTGTGGTGGTGCACACCTGTAATTCCAGCTACCTGGGAAGCTGAAGCTGGGGATTGCTTGAGTCTGTGGTACACCGGGTAACATGAGCCTGAGGTTCCACGGGCAAAAATAGTGAGACCTAGTCTCAAAAAAAAAAAAAAAAAAAAGATACAGGTGAACAGCAAGATGAAGTCATACATAGAATGAGATCTAGGAGACTCCTGAGTGCAGGAACTTTTCTGTCCACATGGTGTTGGGGTTCACTGTCTTCCCCTTGTGGATATACTAGGGATATCCTAGCATATGGTGAAATGGGGGGGGGGTCATGGCTCCCATCATCATAATGGTGCTTTGGAATAGCAGCCATTGTGTCCCTGGTGAGCATAGACTTGGAGAGGGAAGTCAAGACTTCCCACAAGAGAAGAGGTTTAGTGAATTAGGGAGGTGACAGAGACAGAGATAGGGAAGAAACTCATGGAGAGGATGGAGAGGAACAGTAGGAGCTGCCACTGCCATGTGCATTTAAGAAGGAAAGCATTTGGAGAGCAGGGGAGAGAAAAAACTGGAGGAGAGCAGAGGAGCAGCAGGGAAACTGAAGGCCTTGGAGCTGTGGCCTTACTTCCATAGCCTGGGCTGATAAGGAGCTGGGGAGAAGCATGTTGAAGAAACGTGTGACTTGTGCAAGTTGACTTGGACATTTGATACTTGAGAACTTGGCTTAACACTGAAACTGCGAAATGTGGAAATTGTCTGGAGAATTGAAGAGAATTTTTTGTTTTGCTGTTTTTAATATAAGAAGTCTGAAGTGGTTGCTGCTGTTGCACTGAGTCTTGCTGGGCAACTTCAGAGTTGAAGCTGAAAGAATGCAGGAGCTGTGCCTTTTTGGAAGAGAATTGAATTTCTTGATCGAGTTTCTTCATTGAATTTGAATCTCCCACTTTTGAAGAAGGAGCGACGAACATCTTGGTTCCTAAATTTGATTTGAAAAGAGTAGAGGTGTATCTTTGAAGAAGGAGTAATGGCACCATCTTGGTTCCTGGATTGAACCCTTCTCACCTTCTCTGGATTGAACCCTGTCTCACCTTCATCTGGACTGAAGGTGAAACAGTTACAGTTTTGTGGATGCACATGGCTGAGTGAGCCACGTGCAGGTTTTGGAATAGAGACCTAGAGACCGAACTGGTGGGTAAGATAATCAAAGGGGTCTATTGTAGGCTCAGTGACATTTTTATGAATGAATTTGTCTTTGCCTCCTCTTAAGGTTAGTGTGGTCTTCCTACTGCTTGCACGGACTAGGACTGATAGGCAGGCTGTAGTGAAATTGCCGTGCTGTGGCCCTCAGCATGGTGGTGCTGCATTGGAATGGTAGCCATTTTGCCCGGGTGGAAGGAGATTTGGAGAAGAGAAGTGAAGCCTTCTCATGATAGGATCAGTATTAGGGGATTTAAGAAGTAGAGCTAGAGAGAAAGGGAAAGAGAGAAGAGCAGAGGAGCTGCCATACTGCCATGTGGAGGCAACAGGCAGGACCCAGGCCCTACCCTGGGCCACTGAGGAGCCCAGGAAAGCATGTTGGAGAAATTTGTAACTTGTGTAAGCTGATTTGGGAATTTGGTACTTGAGAACTTGGTTTAACTTTGAAACTTTGAAGCTTGGAAATTGTCTGGAGATCTGAAGAGAACTTGCTGTGTTGCTGTTTTCATCCTGAGATGTCTGAAGTGGTTGCTGTTGTATCAAGTGAGTCTTGCTGATTTCAGGCCACTTTAGAGTTGGGAGTTGAAAGAATGTTGGAGTTGTGCTTTTTGGAGAAGAATTGAAGACACCATCCCGATTTTCTTTTTCGTATTTTAATCTCCTCTTTTTGAAGAAGGATCGATGACACCATCTTGGTCTCTGGCTTGACGTGAGTAGCTGTGCCTTTGGAAGAAGGAGTGATGGTGCCATCTTGGCTTTTTCACCTGGCTTAAAGGTGAGGCAGTTGCCATTTTGAGGACACACATGGCTGAAGGCCACATGTAGCTTTTTGGACTAGAGACTGGACTGTTTGGGAAGATTACCAAAGGAGTTCCTTGTACCTTCAGTGACTTTTTAATGAGTAAATCTGTTTCTACCTCCCCTTAAGGTTAGTGTGAGCTTGCTACTGCTTAAGTGGGCTGGGACAAACTTGGTGTGTGGCTGGCTTTAAGGGGTCATCTGCTCCCCTTTGTAGGCTTAGTTTAAGTACCCTGCTTTGTTTGATTTCTTATCTCTGATGTCAGATGCAATCTCTTGCTTAGAAGCTCCCCGGATTCTGTGCTCTTAAAGTTCTCACTGAAGCTCCCTTGTGAAGGTAAGATCAGTCATCAACTCCTTTTCCAGTTCCTCTGCCCTCTGTGGAGAATGAGGGGGTGCTGAAAATGCCAAGATTCTAATTATCATTTTGGATCCAGGACTGCAAAATTCACTACCCTGGGTTACTCCAACAACAGTGCTTGCATTCAAACCTGGGCAATCTGCTTCCATAGTCTGGTAAATTTAACTATTTATTTTGTTTCTCTTTCTACTGTGAAAGATGTTTTAGACATTTCCCTCAGTAAATTTTTTCTTTGAGATTGTTGTTTGTTGGGAAAGCTTTCTGCAATGGCCCAAAGCCCTGACTTAGGGTGGGGACCAGAAATGACTTGTCTTTACTCAAATCTGCCTTTTGCTTGCCTGAAGCTGTAGGGTGACTCTTGGAGACAATTCTTTATTCTGCTAATCTGCTAATTGGATTTGGAGAAGTTCAACTCAAGCTCTGTCTTTTCCAAGTTTAGCTGACAGTCAAGGTAGGGTACATTGCATTTATGACAAGCTCTCTGACCCTTCCCACCCCCAGCAACATTCTGAAGAAATAGAAGACATAGTCATTAACCTGAGCTTCCTCTGACTGCCATCAAAGCAGCAGTTACTTAAAATTTTATCACTCCTCAAATATTTTTTTTAATTCTTTGACTAACAGAACATATAAAACCAGGCAGAGAAGTTCCCAAGGAAATGATGAAATGATAATTTCACTGTTTTTTTTTGCCCTTTGGTCTGTCATTTTCTAAGCACTTATTTTATTTTTGTTTAAAGATACTAGACATTAATTTTGTTCACAAATGCAATCCAAGTGTGAATAAATACATGTGCTGCTTTTTAAACAAGTCCGCTCCCTTTCCATGTTCCTTTATGTAGAAAAAAGCACTATGTGTCTCTTCATAGCCTATTTAGCCATAATTGTCCCACAAATGCTTTTAAAACCAGACTAAATTGATCTTCTGAAATCCTTCCTTGAACTATAGTTCGTTTTGTTAAAGAAATACTGGGAAAGCAGTCCTACTGATATTGTTGATAGTCTACACAAGGTAAGGATGTTAACTGGGTTGAAGGCAACTGAGAGCAGGCTTCGGTAAACTGAGGACCATTGGGAAATGGTGCAGAGGCAAATCTTGTCAGTATGATACCAGCTCCCTCCATTAAAGCTAAGAGAATTCTACCCATTGAAGCTTACCCAACCATGGCCACTGGTCCATGTCTTGCTGTCAGGATGGCTCCTGGTAAGGTACCACTTGTGGTGGAGTTCCAGGGGTGTTCTTTCCCACTGACTTGAAGATCATGGAAAACAGATCTTTGCAAGCGCAAAGCTGCCTCCCAACTATGGAGTCTGGGTTTTAATAGCTGTCAAACTGTCACATAGTCTGTGATTTACTGCCACTGGAGAATTGTGGAAGTCATTAATTGCTTGAAATATACCACCACCTATGTTGCCCATGGTAAAGGCCCCACCAGAGTCATCCATAATTCACCAGGGGCAAGTCTCTTGTGCATACTTCTCCATCTTGACTCTGGCACCACCTCCAATATTTTCAATAAACTCACTTCACCCTTACCTCATCTTGCATCCCTCCTGTTTGTCACCTTCAGAGACTAGATATTTGCATGCAGTGCAGAAGGAAAACCTCTGAGTAAATCCCAAGCTGGAAGAACCCTTAGTGAAATCAGGTAACAAAACCAACAGAACAGAATACTTAAGTAAACTTACAAACAGGAGCAAATGGTCCTTTAAATCCAACTACTCTTTAGGTTCATCCCAGTCTGTGCAAGCAGTAGCAAGACTCCGTTAACATTAAGAAGAGGCAAAAATAGATTTATTCTTTAAAAAGACAAAATAAAAGTCACTGAAGGTACAAGGGACCCCTTTGGTAATCTTACCAACCAGTTTAGTCTCTAGTCCAAAAACTGCACATGGATTCAAGCCATATGTGTCTACAAGATGGTGGCCATCCTACCTTCAATTCAGATGAAGGAACCAAGAGGGCATCATCAATCCTTCTTCAAAAGTAGGAGATTCAAGTTCAACAAAGAAACCAGAATGGTGTTTTCAATTTTCCTCCAAAAGACACTCCGGCATTCTTTCAGCTTCAACTCTAAAATGGCCCGAAACCAGCAAAACTCACTTGATAAAACAGTGGCAACCACTTCAGATATCTCATGATGAAAACAGCAACACAGCAGTTCTCTTCAGGTCTCCAGACAATTCCTAAACTTCACAGTTTCAAAATTAAAACAAGTTTTCAAGTAGCACATTTCCAAGTCAACTTACACAAGTCACAAGTTTCTCCAACAAATCCCCTTTCTTTGTCCCTCTTATGAGAAGGCTTGACTTCCCTTTTCCAAGTCTCCACTCACCAGGGCACAATGGTTACCATTCTAATACAGCATCACCATACTTGGGGCCATGGCCCCCAAATTTCACCACAGCACCCCTGTCGTTAGGTCCTATTCCCTCTTATGACTTCGTTACAAAGGCCAAGAGGAAAGCAGCATCTCTTAAATTATACCTGCTTCAAAGTTGGCCTCATTCTCTCTTGCCTTGACCTCAATTAAAATAAATTAAATATCCCTTGAAGAATGTCACTAAATTATCTCTGTCTGCCTTTTGCAGACAAAAGCAGCCAGGCCCTTGATCTCTTTCTATAGAAACTGTTTTTTCCCACATTCTCAACAACATGTTGCTCTTGCCCTTGCTGCTCAAAGTGTGGGTTGTGAACACCAGAAGCAGCATTCCCCAGGAGTTACAAGTACACTCTCTTCACCCTCATCCTAGATCTACTGAATCAGAACCTGTGCTTTACAGGAAACATAATTTCTCACATTTAATTTGAGAATCACAGGCCTAGAAATCTGGATCTCAAAATTCAGTGAGCATTAGATGTGGACATCCTAAGAGGATTTGTTAAAATCAGCTTTCTGTACACATCTGTGCCTATGTTAGTGGAGTGGTGGGTTCCAGACTGAAGTTGCAAGAATGAATTTGCTTGGAAACCGGTTAAATTGCTTAATTCTAACATCCTTGCCATGATGTTGTGGCATTATTGCTACACTTAAAAATTAGGCCCCTATTCCTTTCCCAGCAGGCAAGTATGGGAGGCTTGAATGGATAATGGGAGTGGCTGGGACCACCATTGGGGGAAAGCAGGCCATAAGTTGATGATGTCTTAAGCTAAAGGTTCTTTAGACAGATTCAGATTGTCAGTCAGGACTACTCAAGGCTAGTACCCTACCAATCCATTGGAGTATAAATAGTCTCGGGACCCACCCTTACTCTGCATAGCAGCACACCTCTCCTGTATCCCCCTTTGCTTCTATTAGAAGTGGTTTTCAATAAATCGACCTGTTCTGTTCTCCATCCTATCCCTGGTGAATTCTTTCACCCCTCTCCCTCTAACCTACACCAGATTCTTCCCCATGACACATAGTAGCAAACAAAGCTACCTGTCTTTTTTTACCTCTTAGCACTCTAGCAAATTCTCTTCCTACCACTGTCTCTTATTCCTGCCTGACCAAAACTTTCCATGGAATTTTAGAAGTACCAACCTGGTGACTATCTTACCAGCATAGGCCTGGGCTATTGGTGCTGCCTATCACTAGCAGAAGTCAATAGGCAGAGATATGAATCAAATATACACGAACTTTTATTTTTCACATCATTAGCCAGTGATCTCAGGGAGTGTGGTCATAACACTCTGAAGAAACCATCTTGATATCTTATCCTGAGCCAATCTTTTTATAATGGGTTAGACACAGACAGTCTTTTAAAAAAATGTTATTTACATATTTACATGTTTATGTAAATGTTTATGTTTATGTAAATATGTATTTACATTATATCATTGCACCTTGATCTTCCTGTGTTCCTCCCTTACCTGATTTCTCCCTCTCCCTTCCCCCCCTTTCTTAGCTTCTTGCCCCAATTCTGTTGTTAGCTTTTTTTTTTTTTTTTTACTTTTTCTTAGACAAAGACAGTCTTAAGCAAACATCCCATCACAGGTGATGTTCTGGCATTTATCACATTCTTCCCCCAGAATTATTATCAGCCTCCTGCTTATATTGACCTAGGTAAATTTGATAACATTATTGTCTGGAACCATTTGGGGCAGCATCAGGGCAGGAATCACATTCAAAGCAATTTTAGTCTCAGGACAAGAGATCATTAGTCAGATAGTATGCATTTGTAGCTGGTGCACTGTGTGCAGATACCTATGCTATGTGTGATGCCCTTCCCTTCTTCTCTAGCCCCCTACCAGTTAGAGCACCCCTTATCAAATAGGTCCCTGAACATCCCCTCCAATGTGGCATTATTGAGACCTCCTTGACTCTGACCATTCCTTGAATGCTCTGGCAATATCCTCTCCCACTTGTATGACTCTTAGACTTCAGGTCTAGGATGTAGAGTCCCCTTCTTCCCAGATACCTTACTGAGGTATCTTTTCATCTTCTGAGACTTTTAGGTACTAAGATTGGGTAACAAAAGCAACAAAACAGAGAACTTAACTTATAAATGCAAGCCTCTGGCCCTTTAAATCCAGCCACTGATCAGATTTGTCCCAGTCTGCCCAAGCAGTAGCAAGACCTTAAAAGGAGGCAAAAACAGATTTACTCATTAAAAAGATAAAATAGACAAGAGTAACTGAGCATAAAATGGATCCCTTTTGATTATCTTATCCACCAGTTCAGTCTCTAGTTCAAAAGCTGCACATGGGTTCTTAGCCACATGTGTCCACAAAATGGCAGCTGTCTCACCTTCAAGCCAGATGAAGAAGCCAAAATGTCATCATCAATCCTTCAAAAGCAAGAGATTCAAATCCATAGAAGAAACCACGGTGGCATCATTGATTCTTCTCCAAAAGAAACAGCTCCAACATTCTTTCAGTTTCAACTCTAAAGTGGCCCCAAACCAGCAAGACTCACTCCATACAAAAGTAGCAACCACTTCAGATTTCTCACTATGAAAACAGCAACACAGCAAGGTCTCTTTAGGTCTCCAGACAATTCCCAAGCTTCACAATTTATAAGTTAAAGCAAGGTTTCAAGTACCGTGTTTTCAAGTTAATTTACATAGGTCACAAGTTTCTTCAGCATGATTCCTTGGCTTGGCTCCTCACCAAGCCCAGGCTGTGGGTGGAAGCCCACAGCATGGTTTCCTTTCTTTCCTGCCCTGCTGCCTCACATGACAACAGCAGCTCTGAAGCCTCTAGCCTTCATGCTGCTCCTCTGTTCTCTCACTCCCCAGCTCTCTGTCTCTCCTTCCCCTTTAAATTCTCTCTGTTCCTCTCATGAGAAGACTTGGCTTCCCTTCCCCAAGTCTCCACTCACCAGGGCACAATGACTGCTATCGTAATGCAGCATTACCCTACTGCACCCCTATCAATACCACTTTCATTTTCCTGGGAGACAACAGCAGTGATGCTTCTTCTCTACACTGCTTATCCATTTTCCACTGGAGTAGAATCACTATAAAAACCAACATTCAAAACTTGAATAAATTTAAGATCTCAGTGGCTTTATTAAATAATTCAGGAATCACACCCAGCAAGTAAAAAGATACTGCAAGGAGTTGTAAACATGAACATTTTTTTTAATAGTCAGAAAGAAGGTAAGACAAGATTATTAGCAATAGAAAAGACAGATTATTTCTGGAAAAATAATCTTCCCTTAGGGAAAATCAGGTTAGTCTTATCATGCAGATTACCTCACTAGTTCTGACAGGGAGATTCCAGATGGATTGGTGTAAGATTTCCCTTTGGGGAGAGACGACACTGCAATTAAATTAGGTATTAAGTTTTGGTGGGGCTTGACTTAGCTGGCTCCATTTGTGACCTGTTGTTTCTTTTTTACAAAACAGTATCTGCCTATACAGAGGGTAGGGCTAATGACTCATTCTCTGGTGTATCACTTAGGGTCCTGATGAGCAGTAGGTTATAGAAACTACCTGAAGTTAGTTGAAACAGGTTAGAAGGTGTGTTTTTCTCTCATATGAGTTCTAGAGGTGGGTTTCATTGGTATCAATGACTGCAGAGTTCAGAACTTTTCCTCCAACATTTTTATTATGTGTTCTTTGTCTCATGGGTTGATTTCATGGTCTCAAAGCAGTTGGTTATCTGCCTTTTAGCATCTATTTACTTTCAAGAGTAGAGGAGGGTAAAGGGCAAAGGTGCTGCTAGTTGAATCTGCCCTTTCCTACTTCAAGGAGGACTGGGATGTGTGATTTATAATCTGATACATTGTTATATTGAACAAAATCAGGGTTTTCTTAACAACGAAAGAGAAGAAAATGCTATGTTTGCCATACCCCCCGAACCTGAGAACTTAGCAGATGGTCAGCTAAGAATAGAATTCATAAATGTTGCTTGAATGAATATATAAATGAACTATAATAACCACACATAATGATATCTATGGGGACATAAAAGAAGACACCAACAATAATTGACCTAATGCATGCTTTGACAAGAGGAGGAGACCGCACATGCATTTTTTCTCTGGGTCTTCTCTCAGGTCTTTCTGCCTTGGTATCTTCAAGTTCCCATCTTTCCTAAGTCCTTGGTACTCAGTGGTACCCATCATGGGTAGCCAGTTCAAGGGTTCTGTGCAATTTCATATCATATATGACCTTCCTAAAGTGCTTTAAGTTCTGAAGTACTCCTCCAGGCTGGAAACACTTTTAATATGAGAAAACCTGAAAATAAAAATGTATGAAAAAGACAAAAACAGACTTTTACAAATTGATGTTAACATTTTCATGTAGAACCTTATAAAATGTCATATAAAATCCTATAATATATATAAAAATTAGAGCATATACTGTAAATTGTTTGGTAATTCCTCAATTTACATTATCAAGGCATCTTTCCATGTCAGTTAACCAATATTTGCCATAATTCTAAGTGTTGCTTCCTCGGATTGCTTTGTAACATCTTCTTTTCATTTGATCTTTGCTTCCCAGTCACAGTTTCACAAATCAGACTTCAGGGCGCAAATCCAATATGTCAGTTTGTATCCTACGAGAAGCAGATACTAAGATCGAAGGAGAAGTATGAGACTTCTCAGTGGAAATTCCTAAAAAGGATAAATAGGAGAGGGAATAGGAGTTGGCAGCAAAAGGCTTCAGAGCACATAAATGCCTGACTTCTAGAAAGAAGAGGGGTATGGGGAAAGGGAAGGGGTAGGAAGCGCTTCAGACTGCAGCGTAGCTCTGATAAAATTGCAGCGAGACCAATGGGGAGCTTCAGAGAAAGGACTGCCCATTAGGAGAGGAATGATTTGGCTGTATTACTGCCACCATGTTCAATCATTTGCCAGCAGCAGCATGGCCTCAGTGTGAACACAGCAGTTGATCTGAACTTGCAGCAGCTGGAGGCTCTAGCCAATGACACCCCTCTCAGTAAGCTAGCTCAGAAACTTCATGGATGCCATATGCATGCTTTTAGAGCTTCAGTCATTTCCAGCAGAGTGTGAAGATGGAGTATTACCTAAGTAGTCTAAAATAATGGGTTAGTTATTCTATGCTGGGAAACTAAGCTCTTCTTCTAGGGCACATGTCTAGGAAAACCCCCATACACACTGGCCCTTACTTGTAGCAGTTGGGAATGATATTGGTTTCATATTGCTGACTGTGGATGAACTATTTGCCACGTTATGACAGAGGAAGGACAGCCAAGTCAGAGTAAACAATAATTGAGAGATAAGTAAGTTCATGGTGTATGGTACAAAGGATCATGTACTTGCTCAGAACAATAACTCTCTCAGGTCATTGACGAATGCATTGCATTCTGAGTGTTTTAAGATGACAATCAATCTAACAGTCTGCATTGATCTCTGAAGATTGACTGTGACTTCTTGAAGCATGTCTCTTTTGGTCAGATACTATAGGCCTGTTTAGTGGAGAAGTTTGGTTTTTAACAATTTTAGTACTGTTTTCTCTTTCTAATTTAATGGTTGAAACACAATTTTTTATAAGGGCCTTATCTCCCAGAATCTGAACTTATATGTATATTGGTGCATTTGTGTATTACATGGGAACTCTGAAGCACAAATCTTACCACAGGGCTGCCTCCACGTTGAGTCAAGAAGACCAGCCTTTTGTACCCATGTTAGCAATTAATTAATCAGGAATTACCCTTTTGGGAAAAGGTACATAGCTCCCCAGAAAAGTAGCCCCCCTTTGTCAGAGAACAATTATGGAGAAAGGGAGAAAGCTTTGAACAGAAGTACTCATGAAGTTGAAGCATAAAAACACTGGACGAGGTTATTGCCAGGATTGACTAAATCAGTGAAGTATACACACGGTTTGTTTCATTCATTCATTCATTCATTCATTCATTCATTCATTCATTCATTCATTCATTAGTTCGTTTGTTCAGTCATTTATTGTATGTATGTATGTATGTATGTATGTATGTATGTATGTATGTATGTATGTATGTATGTATTTCAAAAAGGGAGTGAAGGAGACTGTAATGATAGGGAATGCAGGGTCTCTCTGAAGGGGCTTGGAACCCTGCCTTGCCCAGTTATGGCTAGCTCATCATTGACATTTCATGTCCGATATTAGGAGATAAACTGAAAGTTTGGATTTTTGTGTGAAATTGCTAATTGTTTAATTTTTAGCAAACACTGGGTCAGCCAAACAAAATCCTTATGTGGATCTGCAGTGTATCAGCTCTGTGGAGCCCTTCCTACTCAGCACAGCAGTTATTACACTTCACATGTTTGCTTCGTAGAAGGGCTGGAACAGAAAGTGGGTACACTGTTCTTCTGGGAAAATGGCGACTCCCGCTCGTGCCCCAGAGTCCCCGCCGGCAGCGGATCCGGCGCTAGCAGTGGGGGCTGCCGCGGAAGCTGAGTGCCCACCGCTTAGCCAGCCTCAGCCCCCCACAGAATGTCCTCGCTGCCCCGCGGCTTCGAGCCCCAAGCTCCCGAGGACTTGGGGCAGAGGAGTTTGGCTGAGCTGCAGGAGATGTTGAAGGTTTGGCGGAACTGCAGGAGATGTTGAAGTGCCAGGGGAGACTTTCGCTCAACGAAAAATTCATTTGCAAATTGCCCGACAAAGGTAAAAAGATCTTTGACTCTGTTGCCAAACTGAAAGCTGCCATTGCAGAGCATGAAGAGATTAGAGAAAAAATGAACTGTTTAATCCTGTTAGACTGTAAGCTAAAGCAAAAAGCAACTGCAGTTACTGGTGTGGACACAGAAAAGTTCCGCAATTCTGAAGAGATACTTGATACTTCATCACTAGCTCCTGGCTGTTCCTCGGTAGATTACATTAAATCATCTGAAACAACCTCACAAGGGGAACTTGTGCATCCTCCTCGCAAAGGAGAAGAGGAGGCTCCAGAGGTTGAGCACACAGTGACCAAGTGTCCAGCTTCTGGCAGCAGAACCAGAGCGCCTTCCTCATCTGAAGCTTACAAGCATCTCCCTCAGCATTGTGTCTCAAATCAAGCAGAAGATAATTCCAGCAACTCCGACAATCTGTCTGATAGGTTACAAAGGATCACAATTGCAGACCCAGGTGAAGATCACTCAGGAGAAAACACAAGCACTGAAAACTTGACAGGCCTTGGTAGTGGGACTCAGAAGAAGCCTCACTATTTGGAAGTGCTAGAAATTCGAGCCAAAAACCCATTGCCCCCAACACATAAATTTAAAACTAATATATTACCCTCACAACTAAATGACTCATCTAGTCATTGTCAGAGAAGAGGGTCCCCTATTTCTGTAGAAGAAAGGCGGCGCAGGGATAAGAAGCATCTTGATGATATCACAGCAGGTTGACTTCTACCACTTCACCACACACCTGCACAGCTGCTCTCCATAGAAGACTCTTTGGTGCTTCAGAAACAGCAGAAACAGAATTATGAGGAGATACAAGCCAAACTTGCAGCACAAAAATTAGCTGAAAGACTGAATATTAAAATGCAGAGTTATAATCCAGAAGGGGAATCTTCAAGGAAATACCAAGATGTAAGGGATGAAGACGATGGTCAGTCCTCTGATGATGAAATCTGAAGGTGGGTGTTGGGATAACCACCTATAGTACTACCTGTTGAGATGTCATCACCTTACATCATTTTTCTAACAAGTATCAAGATTAGTATCAGACATTGTTGAGGGAGAGAATTTTATAAAGTTATACAAAGATAACTATAAAAATCGCCTAATTTGTTTTTCAGAAGATTACTTTCATGTGCTTGGAAACTTTAATATTTAATATTGTGTATAACCACATTGTATTAAAGTTTTGCAGTAAAAAAAAAAAAGAAAGTGGGTACAGGTCAACTCTAGTGCAGAGAATCAAACTGAGTCAGGTTTTGTTACAAATGGCAGAAAACCAAAAATATCAATGTTTTGAAAAGATAAAAATCTCATCTCTAGTGTAAATGGAGCCTAAAAATTAAGCTACTTGGTTCTGGTTGGGTAGCTCCATAATGTACAACGACTTGGGTTGTTTCTACTTTATGGTCTGTCATTTTTATTAATTAATTCTGTTCTTATATTGTTGCAATTTCCATAGTTCTCCTGTCACCATGTCATTTTTAAAGCACTTCCTTAAAACTGTGCTGCCTAAGATGGTGGCCACAGTGTAAGGTGATCTAACTAGTCCTACTGAGATTTCAATATATTAAAATTTTATTTGCCCGTTTCTTAAAATAGACTATTAGAAAATTTCAAATTGTATATGTTGCTCTCATTTGGAGCTTGTCCTTTGTTTCTAGTGGACAACAGTGATCTGAGAAAACAGCATGATGCCATCCACCACATTTGTCTACACTCTAGCCAGTGGGAAGGAAAAGGGAAAAAAAAAAAGGCATGCCTCTGATTTTTAAGTGCTTCCCAGAAGATTGTGTATAGTATTTTTTATTTATATCCTATTGGTTAGAACCTAATCATATAACCACATCCAAGTACAAGGAAGATTTAGAAATGTTCTACATGATTTTGTCATAAGCTAACTTTTCCTACTGTATTTCCTACTGCCCATCTGCATGAAATTTCTTATTTACACTCTGTATGTTTACTCATCAAATATTTACTACCCTCTGTTTGGTGCTAGATCTTGCACTACCTATTAGGTATTCAGTAATATGAATAAGGGGCTGCAGGGCACAGTAACTCGTGCCTGTAAGCTTCAGCCTATGAAGCAGCCAGGGATAGGGATCGCAGTTTGAGTCCTACCTGGGGCCCGTAGTGAGACCTAGTTCCAAAAAAAATAGCTGGGCATAGTGGTGTGTGCCTGTAATCCCAGCTACCTGGAAAGCTGAGGCTGGGGATTGCGTGAGTCTGTGATACCCTGGGCAACAAGAGCCTGAGATTCCACAGGCAAAGATAGCGAGACCTAGTCTCAAAAAAAAAAAAAAAAAAAA
>PVHY01001650.1:0-26559 GCA_004024945.1 Uropsilus gracilis
TTTTTTTTTTTTTTTTTTTTTTTTTTTTTTTTTTTTTTTTTTTTTTTTTTTTTTTTTTTGCTTAGAAAATTGAACTCATTTCTAAATAAACATTTTATTTTGGATGGTTGCTGCACAGGGCAACCAGCTGCAGCCTGGATCAGCCAGAGCAGGTTTTCCCCAACCCCCACCCAGGGTGGTCTGGGAGGATGTATGCCCAGCCATCTGGGTTCTACTCCCAGGCAGGGAGGTACTGGTATGTGGGTGGGTGGGGAGTGGGAAATGCCCCTTCCATTTCACTCTCCAGCTAATCTTCAGGAGGAAGAAGAACATACATAATACAAATGCCATCATAGAATGGGTGAGGGACCAGGTAAAAATCCACTCCACAAGCCTGAGCTGGACAAAGCAGATGGACAATCGAGAGAACCAATGCATGTGAAACAGGAGAAACTATGGAAACATGATGTCATGAGGTACAACTATGAGCTCCCTGGGTCTAGAAGACCCAAGACTTCGTCTCGGAGATGCATTTTATTAGACCAAGGCACCCCTCACCACACTACAGGAGAGGAGAAGAGGGACAGAACTGGGGGCATTGGCCCCACAGCAGGGCTGCAAAGTGAGACAGAGGGAATGATCTACAATGGCCACTCATGGATGCCTGTATCCACAGAGAAACTTCTTCACCGACACTGACAGGGGGTGAAACCCCCTAAATCTGACACCAGAACCAGCAACAAAACAACAGAGATGGAATTGGAGAAATCAACTTCCAATGGCAAGAGAATGGGCAGGCCAAAAATAGATATAGACTGGACACCCAATGCAATCTTAAGTTGAAAACCTACCAGCAAGTTTCGCCTGGTTCCAAAACACAGGCCCTCACCAACGAAAAAACACTGACACAGGAAAGAAAGAAACTAATGGACTTGGCGCAGACTAGTAAACAAAGAGTAGGGTTTGAGAGAATGGAGGGGGCACCAGAAGGAGAGGAGGGGGAGGTTTACTGAGGTTGTGATTTAAAGAATAAAAATAAAAAACAAAAAAACATTTTATTTTCTGAGAGCTGTTCTCATTTATACTTTGTCATGAGCTCACGACATTGTTCTTTTTCAAATAGTAGTACCTTGACCTAAGGACTAGTCACTATAGATTATTTAAAATATTATGCAAATAAAAAGTTTTCATTTGAAAAGTTCACTTTTCTTCTTCTAGTATATGATGCAACTTAGATGTTGACCCAAAACACTCTACAGAAAAGGGATATTATCCATAATTGTTTTCAACATTTTACTGCTATTTTCTCTCTTTTACTGTGAACTGAGGGAATTTTGCATGAAATTTATTTTAAACTCTGGAACCAGTTTTATTTAGAATATTGTGCATATTTTGTTTCTGTAGAGATTGCAGCTGAATATAAAACATGTAGCATTGAAAAAATAAAAATTGCAACAGGATTAACAAATTATGTATTACACAATTCTCCCTCTTGCTACATAAACATTTTCTCTGTGCTCTTGCAAATGTAACTTTGTTTTCTTTAATGAGATGGAGAAAGGAACTAATGTTTACTTGAACACTGGCTATTTTACCAGAGTAGCAGTTATATTGCATACATAATTTAACAAAACACTTTCAATTTCATGAATAATTTTAATTTCCCCATTTACTAAAGAAGAACATGGATATTTGCTGAACTCACAATTTTTCCCCTGTTTTCTGTATCCTAGTCTAAAAGGTTGATATTGATTTCATTTATGGGATACTTTAAATGGGGCTTTTTAAAAATCTGATCTAATAGTCTCATCAGAGGTGTTTGATTTTAAAAGCTAGGGAGTTAATTTTTATAGGGCACTGGTGATTCAAAATACTATTAATTTTATAAATGGCATTTCTATTTTGATATAGTTTGTCTTGTAATGTTTTATTATAAGAACTTGCATGCATAATTAAAATGCTACTTTAAATAGTTATTGGTATGTAGTATTTTAAAAAACATAAATATAGAATCCACTTGCTGAATATATGTTCATGTGTATATTCACATACATATAACTATATAGATTTTATTTAGAAAAAAATATCAAATAAAAGAGAACACAGATTAAAGTGTACTATTTGATAAATTGGAATAACTCATGAAACTTGCGTCACAGTCAAAACATAGTACATACATCACCCCCCCAAAAACCTTCCTTTGTAACCTCTTCCTTCATCAGTCTTTCTTTTCCCTCCAGTAGGTCACTGATATGTCAACACACTTAATTTGCATTTCCTAGAGTTTTATGTAAATGGAATCATGCAACATTTACTTTAGGGGAGTGTAATAGTTGAGTTCTAGCTTGCTCACATAACACAATTATTTTGAGATAGTCACAGGTTATAGTAGCAACAATAGTGTGTTTCAAGTTACTGCTTAGTAGTGTTCTGCTATATAGATGCATCACAGTTTACTTAACAGTTACTCTGTTAATTGACTTTCAGTTTGCTTCTAGTTTGTGTCTATTAGAAATGAAATTTCTATAACAACATATATATATGACATTGCATAGAAAATATGCTTTTTTTCCTTTTGATCAATACCTAGGAATGGAACAGTGGAAGCACACATTATGTGTATATTTAACCTTTACAGAAACTGTCAAATTTTTCAAAATTATTGTACCATTTTGCATTCTTACAAATAAAGTATAAAAATTCTAGTTTCTTTATATTCTTGATATAAATTAGCATGCTGAGTCACTCATTTTACCAGGTATGTAGTAGTATCTAATCATGGGTTTAATTCACATTTTCTTCATGATAAATCATATTGATCACTTTTTCCTTTGGTTATTTCAATCCCCATCTCTTTGAGGAACCAACTGTTCGCATACTTTGCTCACTTTTTATTGGGTTCTTTTGCTTCTAATGGATTTTTATAGTTCTTTATCAATTTTGAATAAAAGTCAGATATGTGCTTTGCAATGATTTTCTCTAAATCAGTGGTTAGGTCCTTCTGTTTTTTCTTAAGAAAGTCTTTTGAAGAATGGACCTTTTAAATTTTGATGAAGTGTGATTAGAGTTGAAATTACACAGCTAGCCAACAATATCTTTTGTTCTTCAAAGTTATTTTAATTCCACTAGATCCTTTGCATTTCATATGGAATTTTGAGTAATTTTGGCAATTTTTATAAGAAAGCATACCAGAATTGTGTTGAGTATATAAATTGACTTGAAGAGAATTTTAATAAGATTGAAGCAATCTGAACTATGAACTAGCTCAGGTACCATTATTTTCAGATACTCTTTAATTTTCCTCAGCAAAGTTTTATCATTTTCAAATGTACAAATTGCTCATATTTTTTGTCAGATTTCCCCCTAAGTATTTCATATTTTTGATGTTTTGAAATTATTTTTTTTGATACTTTGCTGGTGGATGTAGAGTTGTAGCATACATGTGAAAATGGGAACCTGTTCCCCTAAATAGTGCTGTAAACAATTGCCTCATTAAAGTGAATAAATAAGTTTTATTGTTTTACTAAATTTCAATTTTTTCTAATTTTTGACAGTTTGTGGAAATACAATTAATTTTTGTATGTTGATTCTGTATCCTAAAACCTTGATAAACTTGCTTGTTAGTTCTAGTAGCTTTTTTAAGATCCCATTAGATTATTTGAACAGATAATCCTGTCTGTGAATGACAGTCTTGCTTCTTTTTGTCAAATATAAAGGTTCTTTCTTTCCTTTTTTTCTTCTTGTCCCCCTCTCTTTTTTCCTATTCCTCCTGACTTTTGAACACTGACTTAAACCAGTGTAATACTGAATAGATGTTTTTGTTTCTGATCAATAGAAGTTATATTGTTTTTGATCTTTTGGAGAAAACATTGTTTCATCATTATGTTATCACTTGTAGGTTTTTATATGCATCCTTTATTTTTTAATTTTTAGTTAATTTTATTTTCTTGATACAGATTCAATCATATATGTAGTTATGGCCCCTGGTCTTTCCCTTCCCCCACACTCCCTCCCGTGGCTCCCATCTCCCTTCTATCCTAAGTCAGTGTGGTCAGTGTCTCTTCCCTTTACTGGTACAATGTCTTTTTCCTGGGTGAGGAACTGTGCTCCTGAGACTTCACATGCTGCTTAGATTTCCATGGGTGCCTTTGTAGATAGCAGTTAATCTGATCCTGTCTGAAACCTCTTGTCAATTAGTTGGGGTTCAGTTGCATTCGCTCTGCTATCCTGACTCCTTTGTTGTGAAGCTTCTTGCGATGGAGGTGGCTTGTCTCTTTTACTCCATACCAGTGTTATCACAGGGATTCATGCCACTTCGCTCACGTTGGCTTTCGCCTCCATTCCAGCATTTGTTCCATGTTGCTCTTTCCAATCCTTAGGGCTCTGGCATCTGGGGATGGGCTCCTGACTCCCAGCCATTTGTGGAAGAGAGTTCCCTTAATGGAGACAAACTCCAGTGGGTGGTTGTTTCACCTTCACTCCTCTCCCCTGGTTAGCAGTTATTCTGGGGCCACAGCCCCTTCTTTGTGACCTTCCTCACCCTTTGGGGAAAGGGGGTGTTTCAGTGGGGTTGAACACATACTGGATCAGGGTATGTGTTCACTTCACCTAAGTCACTGTAGGTGTAGCTCTGTAGTAGGTAATTGCTTTATTTTGTTTTATAGTTTGGTCCCTTGAGTTCCATTCATAATCTATTTTGGTCTCACCCAGGTGTCAAATGCATCCAGGACCTTTATTCTCCTTTCCTGAATGTCTGCAGCTGAATTGGTGCTTTTTCTACTTACTGTTGTGGTCTGTCAGAAGTGGGAGTGAACTGGAGGTGTCCCTGCCCTCCCCCACAGGCTGGCAAGGGTACCAGCTCTATTCCCAGCCAGCTAATAGACAAAGACCAGCTTCCTCCAGCCGGCCACCCTCATTCCTTGGTTCCCGACTCCTTTATTGTTTCGAGGAAGTTTTTTTCTAATTTTCTTGAAGCATTCACTCTATCATTACTTTCTCTTCACTGGATTTAATTGTGAATTCTGGTCACATTTTTCACCCTATATTTGTAGCTTTTCCTCAACTGATATAATTGACCAGCCTTTTCCATCTGTCTTACATGCCCTGAAAGCTCCCACCACAGTAAGCTGAGATAGTTATAAGGATGAGCTAATTTTCTCTTCATATCTCAGGTGTATGATTTCTTGTCTGGAAAAGAGTTTTAGTCATTAATTTATTCAATTTTAGTTTTTGGATATTTCAGGTGGGCATATGTTTGGTTCCTGCTACTCCATTCTGATCTTGGAAGTGTTTTAAAAACCATAATTTATAATTTGTGTATATTTAATGCATATATTCTTTGTTGTTATATTTAGTTCTTAGCTCCTTTTGGGGGTATGTAGATTTTCTATTGCTGTTATAACATGTTACCACAAATTTAGCAGCATCATTACTATTTCACAGTAGTATAGCAGTATATGTCCGAAGTTCTATGTATGCTTTTTTGGGTTAAAATCAAAGTCTTTGCAAAACTTTATTCCTTTAAATTAGCAGAATTTAGTTCACTGTGCCTATTGAATTAAGGTCCTTTTATTTTGCAGACTGTAAACTGAAGTCCATTTCCAGTTTCTTTGATGGCTTTTTTTTCTTCAACTTTAAGTCAGCAATGATGGGTTGAATACCTTCTCATGATGTAGTGGTCTTATTTATTCTTCTACCCACATTTTCTATTTATTTTTAAGGGTTCATGTAATTATATTCTAGTCAGTAAGACAAATTATTTAAATTGGGCAAGTGGTTGAACAGATAATTTACAGAGATATATAAATGTGAAATTCATGGAATGATACTCAATAATGTAAATTAAGATCGAATAAGATTTTACAAAATACCTACAATTAATGGTGAGAATGCAAAGCAAATGGAACTGTCATATATTCTTGGTATACTGTAAAATGGTACAGTTCTTTTAGAAAATGATAGCAGTTTTATTAATATTTAGGCATACCATAATCACAATAAAATAAAATTTCCACTTCTTTATACTAGAGCAATCAAGACAGATGTGTACAACAAAGGCCTATAAAGAATGTTTAGAGAAGCTTTATTCTTAATATTATCAAACTAGAAATGAAAAATGTCTATTTGCTGATGACTAGAGAGAAAACACACACACATACTGGTATATTACTCAGTAATAAAAAGGAATGGGTTATTGTTAAATGCAGCAATGTTCGTGAATCTTAAAAGCATTCTGTTAGATAAAAGAAACCAGACCTAAAAGTTTATATAATGAAGTCAATTGCATGACATTCTGAAAAGGCAAACTATAAGTACTTAAACCACATAATTGGTTATAGACATTAGGCATTGAGTTTGGGGCTTGATTGCAAAAAATAAAACATAAGGGAAATTTTTAAGGTGATTAAAATATCCTATATGAATTCTGTTGGTGGCAGTTTCAATGATATGTCTTGTAAAAACTTAACAACTTACATTCTAACAAAGAACTTGTTTTATTTCTTCTCAACCACCTGGTTCACAGCTTATTCATATGTAGGAAACAAAAGAAAAAGAGCTGAGATATTTTGGTGTACCTTTTTTACTTTAATAAGCCTAACAAAATAAATCTCAATAAGATGCCACTACTTTTTCTTTACACATGTTCCAATATAAACAAATATTTCAGTTTCCTAAATAATTTCTTCATAATTAGTTAGGACATGACTCAGACATTTACATGCTTTTATATAGTAACCTATAGTTCTATGAGAATTTGAGAGAAGGTGCTTATGGATGTAAGACCAATAATGCAAGGAGATCCCAAATATAAAAAGCACAGAATTGGTTGCACCTTGAATAACCGATAGTCAAAATCCTATCCAGGACACGAAGTCTGAGGGGACTTTGTATTTTGGGAGCAATTGTCCTACTACTAATAAAAAACACAGTAAAAATTAAGAAAGAACGCTGGAAGAAGCATATAACATCAAACATAGAAGTGGCTCTTCAATAAACCCATTTCCTGGAGGGATGTTGTGTGACATAGGGGTTTTCTTTCCTGGTCTTCCAAAAGGAGAATGTGTACTCTTTTCATGATCTGTTTTGAATTAGGTGGGTTAGATTTGTGGCTATGTACTTCCAATGATACTACAGATTTATACCTTTGTAGAAACCAACAAGTAATAAATTGATCATGCTTGTGATTAGCCTAACTTATTGAAGTATTTTTCCATATAAACATCAGTGTATTTTCTTGTTTGCAAAAATGTCTTCCAAAGTGGTACAAATGAAAACATCTATTTTCTAGCTCTCTGAAGAAACCCAGTAGGTTCCAACCAAGTTTTTTGTTTGTTTGCTTGCTTCTGTTTTGTATTTTTTTGATCTTACGCTCAAATCAGTTCAATTCAACAACTGTTTATTGAGGTTTATGTTACATTTCAGACAATAGAGATAGAAAAGACTAGTGTTCAAAAGATGAGATACTTGATCCTTCTCTACAAGAAACTCACAATTAATTATATGCATGAAAGGAAATTGTCAGATACTTACATTCACCTTGTATGGGTATGATATTTGCAACAATTAGCTACTCCTTTGTCTTCTCTTGCTTTTACAGATATGGGAACAGAGGTATTGTTTGCATTTTATCTTTGATTCCTTTCCTTAATTCTCCTAGGTTTTGTTTCTATTTTAGAATAAAATATTCAGTAACTATTCTTGGAGAATATACAATGTGCCAGTAATCTATAAAGGATAATCTGATTCTATACTTTTCCATTGAGGAAAGGTAACTTCTGACTCAATCCTCACAGATAGAAGTACTGGAATGGATACTTTCAAATTATCTACTCATTTAATCTGCTACTCCACTTAGAAATATGAGTTACTGCTCTGGTTCAATTAGCAAAACTGCTATTTATTGGACACTGTATTCAGGAGATAGAATTAGTCCATTAAAAAGCATTATGGAGAGGTAGATTTACCACTGTTCTCTATTTTATTCCAGTTAGTTTTACTTAGGTGAGATGTATTCTTATTTCAACCAACTACATTATAAATCTTCTAACTCAGGATTTTATGTGTTGGAGGAGTGCCATGTATGTAGTCTCTTGCAGAAACTAAAAACATATGCCAGACAATACTTTTTTGTAAACTCATTCTTTTCAAGAGTAAAGGTTCATTTGCCAAAGAATTACATTTACCAACTTAGATCTATGAGGGGACTTTGTGTTTTGGGAACAATTGTTCCACCACATATATATATATATATATATATATATATTATATATATATATATATATATACATAATTTCATCATTATTCGATTCGTTACTTTTTTCTTTGATTCATTCAAGAAATTTTTGTTATCTATAAAATGCTCAAAACTAAAAACAGTGTTGAATGAGGCAGATTTCCTGAAACAGATTAACAAGAAATGTAAGGACAGTACAATGGTGAAAGCAAAAAAGGTTTCATGTGCTAAAGAATGGATAGGTGGCTCTTTTCTTTTTTTTTTTAATAATTTTTTAAATTTATATATAAATTTCACAACATTGTAATCCCCAGGATTTACCCCCCTCCCCGCCACCCTTCCCCCTTTCCTTCCTGCTCAAAGTTGTGCTCTTCAGTTTGGTGCTCAGGTCGTTTTGACTTTTCTCCAAGTCTTTTGTTTATTTTTTCACTGTATCCCATATGTTAGTGAAGTCATTTGGTTTCTGTCTTTTTCTTCTTGACTTATTTCTGCTAGTATGATTCCTTCTAAGTACATCCATGTTGTTATAAAATCATCAAATTTGTCATTTTTAATTGATGAGTAATATTCCATTGTGTATATGTACCACATTTTTTTCATCCAGTCATCTGTATGGGGGCATTTAGGTTGCTTCCATGTCCTTGCAATTATAATTTGTGCTGCAGTAAACATCCGAGCACAGGTATCCCTTTGTACCCACATATAGTTCTCTTTTGGGTAGATTCCCAAGAGAGCAATTGCTGGGTCAAATGGTAATTCCATTTTCATTAATTTGAGGGTCCTCCATACAGCTTTCCATAGTGGTTGGACTAGTTTACATTCCCACCAACTGTGTAGTAGTGTTCCTTTCTCTCCACATCCTCGCCAGCAATTCTTGTTGTCTGTTCTTTGGATGTGGACCATTCTTACTGGTGTAAGGTGGTATCTCATTGTTGTTTTGATTTGCATTTCTCTTATTACTAGCGAAGTTGAGCAGTTTTTCATGTGCCTGTTGGCCATTTGTATTTCCTCTTTGGAAAAGTGTCTTTTTAGTTCTTCTCCCCATTTTTTGATTGGGCTTTTTGTTTTGCTTTTATTTAGTTGTGTTAGTTCCTCGTGGATCTTCGTTACTAAACCCTTGTCACTCATGTGGAAGGCAAAGATTTTTTCCCATTTGGTTGGGCATCTTTTAGTTTTTTCTGTTGTCTCTTTTGCTGTACAGAAGCTTTTCAGTTTGATGTAGTCCCATCTGTTTATGTTTTCCTTCATTTTTTTTGCCATCTGTAGATGTTTCCAGAAAGGGATTTCTGAACTGTAGTTCGTGGAGAGTTTTGCCCAAGTTTTCCTCAATGTATGTTATGGTTTCAGGTCTGACCTCTAAGTCTCTTATCCATTTTGAGTTTATTTTTGTACATGGAGTAAGGGAGATAGGTGGCTTTTTTCATTGCCAATTTAGGGAAGTCTTTCTGAGGTGGCACCTGAGTTACACTTTTACTGATATTTACAGTGCAGCTTAATGTGAGGAAACAAATCTATAGAAAAGCATGAAACTCCAGAAGAGTGTCATGGGGGAGAAGACAAGTTTATCAAAGTTCATGAACTAAACATAGTGGAAATGTAGAAAGAAGCCAACATTGACTAGCGAGTGGTAAAAAGTCATGCTCAAAGATAATTGGAAAGGTCAATATTTTTTTGTTCTATTTCTTACTAACACTTCCTACTACTCTTCTGAGTCTCAGTGTTTTTCACATAATATTCTAAAACTCTGATGCATTTAATATTTTGCATATTACAACCCTTCACATGAATGAATATATCTTCACATGAATGAATATCTCCCTTTTCTGAAAGATTCTTACTAGATTATAATAATACATTTCTTTGAAGTCTGTATTTATATTCACTTGTACCACTTGTATTCATTATCTCTGACATCTGAACCAAAAATACTGTTTTAAATTATTTCATCAGAAAATCTTAAAGTAGTTGCACATTAAATATCTACAGATTGTTTTATGAAACTCATGCCTGTTCATACACACTTGTTCTGTACATTTAATATTTGGGGCTTTCTTCCTTCTTTTCTGTCCTTAGGTTTCTCTAGGTTTTATTTTAGTTCTATCAATAGTCATTCTCAACAGTCACTCCTTTTATGCAATTGACCCTGAACATACTCATAACATTTACAGAGTAAGTGATTCTTTAACTTATTATTTCACAGGAGAAAACTAATCCTTGGGTGTGGGAGTGGGATTCCTCAGCTAAATGTATGTTTGATGTAGTTAGGTACCTAAACAGACAGTTGTTTCACTACTAAAAATTGTCTGAGTAGAATGCATAAGCAATCATGGTGGTCTTAAAAGAAAGTTAGAGGCATCTGTCAGGGTCTTCTAAGCAGTTCTGCTTTCTAATCAGACCATCTGAATTCCTGAGCCAGAGGTAAGAAACACCCAGCCTACTCATGGGGCCCATCACTCAACAGTAATAAAGCAGATGTTTAAACAAGATACACTTAGCCATGTCTATCAGTCTGTCATTTAGTGAAAAGGTGGGGGTACAATGGGAGGAGGTGAGTGGAGAAACAGATGAGGGAGAGGAAGCACAGGATTCTGATGTATGTAGGAGCAATGAATGTGCAGATATAGAGGCAATGGCTTAAAAAAACAATGTGGCAAGCCAAGACCCTGTGGTGAATCTGAAAGTTGTCCAGTGACATCTGGGTCACAGCTAGTGAACCGTAGCTGAGAGAAGGTAGTCTATTTTCCCTAGAATACATTTGCACTCTTTGGACACTTAAGCCAAGGTGTATACCTTTTTGTGGTATATATCCAGAGAAAAATTGTTCTAAGAGCTTTTTCCTTGGGGAAAGGGGATGCTGTCGCTAATGGAAAATTTCTGTTTGGTGTTTGTTGCACCAAACAACAGTCTGCCCGAAATCTGTTTCCCATATCTATAAAATTGTGAAATACTGTTATTAAAAACTGGAAATTAGGTATATTAAATATATGAAAAATACAGTCATTACTTGTTTTAAGGGTATGTTTTCTTGGTATATATGGGTATTATACATTTTGTAGTTAGTATGGAAGCATGGAACTCCAAGGGAGAACTATTCATGAAAATTTAATAGAAATATCTAGAAATCTGAGAATAAAGTTGGATCAATGTTTATGGGTTAAGAGACAGTTGCTAAAACACCATTAGAGGGATAATTGCATTTAAGGATATCAAAACAAAATGGAGGGTCACTTCATAGTCTACTTTATTAGGAAAGGGTTAATGTACAGACTCATGTATGCAAACACAAATGTTTTATGCTTTGACAAATGTGCATGGGAGAAGGCTACAGGTGCCAGCATGCAGGCATCTGTGCAACTTTCCTATGAGAAAACTAAGTTCAAGACAAAGTAATAGTGCAACTTTCAAATATGTTGTTATGTTCAAAATCAAGGTTTAAAAAAATCTGCTTACAATCCAACCACAGATAATACATTGATAAGCTTGAGAGAGTTCTTGGAACACACTGATACTCTGAGGTTTGGTTTGTGCATTTTCTTGTGTTAAATTTTCTGTGGTTTCTGTTTCCAGGAAGTTTTCTGACCATGAAAAATCAATCATCCTTGTTTTATGTTTTAGAATTAGATAAGATAAAGATTGATGTCCTTAACTCTTGGATCTCTGATATTTATTGAACAGATGATCTCTTTCAGTCAAACCTGTTTATATCCTTTGAATTGCTATGACGATTGTATGAGTAGCAGCAAACTGGTTGTAAAATATCAACTTGAAATATTGAAATATTTTCTATAGTTCTCATCTACTCAGTTAGTTTTTGTTTTTATCCCCCCCCCCCACTTGCCTCTTGTTTGGTTCCTTTTGGTTTCTAGACTTCCTAAATTCAATTATAATCAGTTTTCTGAGAGAAGCTGGTGGAGATGAGTCATAAGAGCCAATAGAATAAAAAGATAGCTAGCCTGCTGAAAAGACCTCTCAAGTGCTCTGTGGAAATTTGCAAAATATGTCACTTAAAGTATAAAATAGCTTGAGGGTTGATTGAAAAAAACTCAGACTTACAAAAATTCCTGCAAGGCAAATTTTATGCCAATTCATTATTCTTAAAGAATCAAATGAATTAACATATGCATTATGATTTGGGGGGAAATATATCTTTAAGAATACAGTCACCAACTGTAGAAACTTACCATTTTTCTATTTGTGCTTTGAGATAGTGGAAATATATTTTATCCAAAATGTTTCAAGTATATTATTTCATTTAATTTTCACAAAGCCCCAGTTAAAATGACATTTTATCATTTATGGAAACTGATAATTATATTAGGCAACTTGACAGAAGTCTAATCTATAAAAATGAATGTACAAATCAAACTCAGTTAATTCATTATATTGACAAAGAAGGAACCATATAACTTCACACTACTTAGGTTTTTAAGAGACATATTATAGCTATGTTGATAATTAATATCAAAAATGCTATTAATAAGTTATTCTACTTAATGGATCAAGTATTATTGTTGCAGTAATAACACTAGCTAGTGAAATGACAGTCAAAGCAAGGTGTCATTCACAATTCTTTTTACTTACATTAACAACCATTTTCTCTTCCCACAGTGAATAACACATTAAGTACCATTCATGGACTTCAGCATTCTTTTGTTGACTTTTAAGCAGATCTTAATGTTATTTTGTAAGGTAGAGTTTGTAAATTCCCTGCACTTTACCGGTAGCTTCAATAAATTATTCAAATCTTTCTAAACTTTCATTTTGGTCTGATAGACATGTACTCTGAAATCCATTGGAAGGACAGGCATAACAAATCCAGCATTATATACATAATGAAATACATAGACAATGAAGTGTCTCACTAATCCATTAGAGAATATAGGATAAATTATTTTGTGAATGCTATATTATCAGGCACATGGGCATTTTAATAAACATTAGCTTTCTTTTTGAAATGGTTGTGTATTTTTTATCAGCTTGCTTGAATCTAAACTGGCATTTCAAAAGAATATTTTAAAAACATAATTAAATATGAAGAAATAATTTATCTGCAGTTTCCAAGAAATAAAGCATAGTTGAAATTTGTATAGAATATTTTAATATCCATAATATCTATTTTATTGATTCTATTGATTCTTTGATTTGTATATTATTCATTTACTCCATAATCATTCAGAGTGGAATGCTGCTGCTATATCTCAGGATCTGTGCTTGATATCACAAATCATTTAAATAAAATAAAGAAGACCCATGGAAGTGTTACAACTTCTTCCAAATCACAGGAAAATAGTCTGTAATAACATTTTTCTATTAACATTGTGAAAATATGTAATTAAGTAAAACCTTTAGATGCTTCTAGATTTCTAATCAAAATTCCTGGTGATGTTGTCTATATCTTGTGTGATACTTACAGAACTTGCCAACAAGTGATTACATGTTTGTTCTCTTTCTGTTCCTCTCATTTGACTAATGATACAAAGACACTCATTGTAAGGGTTAAATCTAGTAGTGAAAAAAGTTTTGTGATTTTTGCCTGAGTTTTTAAAATTGGACTTTTTAATTTAAAAAGTCTTTTGAGCTAAAAACCAGTGAATACATTAAAATCAATTTGACTTCTTTGAATTATGACACTGATTTGTCCTCCATTTTCAAACAGTTTTTTCTTGATTGTAATGGACACTCACTTTTCAAATAGCTTTATTACTTCCTAGATATTCTTCCTATTGTCCTGTTCTTGAAAACAATTGCGATATATATTTTTCTCTGTTTTATATCAAGAGGACAGGTAACTCTGGTATCAAGGAAGTGGAAACAATTATATTAGAATTGAAGGAATAGTCAGCATGAATGCACTTAATATTAAAGCCATTCCAGCTTTCTCTTGATTGGTTTTAGTATGGTGTCATTCCTGTACCATGGATTATGTGTTTCTTTATATTTACACTTGATCTTAGTCAAAAGGAATGTCTCTTTATATTTAAAGTGGACAAGCTATTTATTTATTTTTTTGACATTAAGACTTTTGTTGATGATGCCATCAGTTTGTTGACTTCATTTTTTAAAAGTCATGTATAGTTTTACTACAAATTGAAAATGAGATTTGTATAGAGAATATAGTTGGGTCTTGCCTTTCATCCACTCTAACAGTCGTTTTCATTTTATCAAAATTAAACCACTGACATTTAAAGTGATTACTAATGAAGTTAGATCGAAAGGAGTATGGAAAAGAAAAATAGAAAATGTTGGCATGAAATCAAGGGAAAAGAATTTTAAGTCACTTAACACTGTTAAATACTGCTGAGAGGGCAAAAAGGCTGAAAAGTATTCTTTTTTAAATTAAATAATATAATATATATATATATATATTATATTATATAATATATATATCTTTGTAATCCCTGGGATTCATCCACCTTCTCTCCTCCCTGACTGTTTTCTATCCTCTGCCCTCTGCCCCCACTTGTGTACTTCAGTTTGGTTGTTAGTTTATTTCAACTTGAAAAGTATTCTTTGATCTGGCAGTATGGAAGTTATTGGTGACCTCCCCAAATGTATGTTGGTGAATAGAGGGAACAGATATTATTTGATGTGATAGGGGTATTATTGTCTGCTGTGGAAATGAAGCATGTAGACAGTTCTTTCAGATATTTGACTGTGAAGAGAGAAATAAGTAGGAATGTTATTTTTGGAGGGTTGAAGTAGTGATACAAGATAGTGACACAGTTGAAATTTATATTGGTACCAAAATGCCCTGGTGGGTGGAGTCTGAACATCTCCCCTCACCCCATGAGAGAAAATGGGGAGCCAGAAGTGTGAAAGGGGGCATAAAAAGGAGTGAGGAGAAAATGAAAGGAAAGGAAAGGAAGAGAGAAGAATGGCAGACTGAAAGAACAGGCCCACGTGACCTGGCCAGGGGAAGCCCCTGAAATAGTAAGCTGGTGGTAGCAAGGAGCCATGCTGACTGGTAGAAAAGTGGCTGGTGTGGAGAGTGTGGCACCGTAGCAAGGTGGCATTGTGAGAGGGTACCTGGTGATGGTCACAGAGGGTACCTGGAGATGGCCAGAGTACATCATCAATTGTAGAGAAATTTTGAATAGCCTTGGAGAAGCAGAGCAACTGGGAACACTGGAGAAGTGAAGAGAAGAACCTGGAGAAAGACTGGACTTTGCATTGCCTGCCTCAGTTTTGGAGTGGCAAAGGGCACCATCTTGGATATGTGTGTTTGGGACCTTTGGTGATTGGGGTAAGACAAATTGGTCACTTGTAGTTTTGAGGACTTTTTGCTTTCTCCTGTTGAATTCCCTTGTTAATGAAATTCCTTGTTGAGCTGCATTTGAATGGCAACTGCTCCATGGGAATGAGAGGACCTGGGAGGCAGAACTGCTTTTTAAATGTGGCTTGTTGGTTGGTGGCTTCTGCCCCTTTTGACCCGATTTCAGAAGGACTTTGCAAAATAGCAGTTACTAGAACATGTCGGTGGCTTATGACTAAAGGGGATAGTCTCAAAAGTAAGAGATTGAAAAAATAAGAGAGGAAATACTTGCCCTACCTCATCAGTATGCCTCTTGCTTTCCACAAAAAAAAAAAAAAAAAAAAAAAAAAAAAAAATCACATGTTCATAGCTTGGTTCAGAATCTGACAATCTCAACTATTGATGCAAAGAAGTTTTGTTCTCTGAATGATGAATACTGACATTTCATTTCTTCAAAGAGGAGAGCTTGTATTTGAAAAGGATAGAAGCTTCCCTTAACTAGAATGAAATTTGATGTTTTAAAAAAATTACACATTTTAAAATTTCAAAGTAACTAGTGTCTATAAACTTTTATTCCACTGTATTGCTTTTAAAATAATCTATGGATACTTTAAGAGTGATAGCAATAAGATTAAACACTTGAGAAACTTGAAATTTTGGAGGACTGTAGAACTTCACTCTCCATGTTAGAATTTCAGGTGATCGAAACCATTGCTCATAATAATGTAGCCTTTCTCATTAGAATTTAAGTGCTTTTGAATTCAGTATCAATGCATGAAAGCTTAGAAGATCTCTGAAGTGTTCAACACTTGCTTTTTGGTGATAATACAGAGGGAAAACCATATTCGTTTTGTCCCCTGGGTTGTTAAATGTTTCTCAAGTAGGTAAGAATCTTAAAATTTTGAGTTATTGCTATTGAACCAAAGTGATTGGAGGTGTTATTTTTTTAAGGCTTATTTTCACACTGTGTTTCAAATCTTTGTTTTTCTTAAAACACATCTTGATATTATGCATTACAATATACCAATAGAGGAAGCTATTTAATACCAAGGACACATTATAGTCTTAGGATTACATATCTTAGTTATGTATGTGTGCCTTATGAACTGGGAAGTTTTGTATTGATACTAGCATAGAACCATAGAATTTTAAACCAAGTTTAAATTTATGTCTTCAATCTAACAACTCATATGCTATGTAAAATTTGTGTCATAAATGTGTATGTTTAAATTCTCAGCTTTCAGCAGATTCTTAAAGTGATTGGCAAAACAAAAAGAATCCATGAATATATTTTATATAAAAGAAATCTGATGCCCTGAGAATTAAGTTTTTCCCCAATTTATACAAAATTTAATGTAAACAAATTTTATTATTAAGGCATTAATAGCATTTTAAAGTCCATAAATTCAAAGTGGATACTAAGACTTTCTTTACTGTTCAAGTCATATATCAGGTTCAGTTTGTTCCTAATGTATGTAGTATTTAAGCATTTTGACAAATGTTTAAATTTTTTATAGGAAAAATTGAAAAAGTAAGGAGATATGGACATCTTTATCTTCACTGTGAAGAATGAACAAAGCTCATCAAAATGAAGTTTATCAAATTAGATGCTGAGAGGAAAGATACATTAGTATTTTACATTGGACTGACCTTATGTTAACAAGATATGTCCTAACCTGCAGAGAAAAAGAAAGTGTCTGCAATTTTTTTTTGTTTTTCTATTTCAGAAATGAGGTGAATAGACATATTGATAGAGTCCAGATGCTATTTTCTTTGATTTAATGAGTTTCTTAATGCACCCCGTGGTGTCTCAGTGTTAGGGAAACACGTGGCATATTTTAACTCTTAAGTAGCCATACTTTTTATTTTTTATGAATATCTTCCACCTGTGACTCTATAATATCTTTAGGAAATCATATATATTCTATATAGCCAGATGCTATATACAGTGCTGTGATTTTGACATGGTTGTATGAATGTGATAGCTTTTTCTTCTTAGATACTACTAAAAACTCTATGTTCCAGAGGAAAAAAATGAAAACAGCATAAAAACCCATCCCTATTTTTAAACAATTGCAAATGCTTAAAACTTTTTGTAAAAGTAGTAAGAATATAATAAAAGGTACAACAAAAATTTAAGGTCAGTAATTTTACTTAGGGGGCAAAATAATTACATAAATGACCTAAAAAATTAAACATGGACACTTGATCAATGAAAGATGTTTTACCAGAAATGCAATCAATCATGAATCCAGGTAAAATGTGAGGAGAACATCAGTAGAGTACTTTCTTTATTTTTCTTCTGGTAATTATTTTCCTAAACCTCATTTGATAATGAATCTCAAATAAATCTTCACATAACTCTTACAACATCATTATAAATGGCTAATTATTGTAAAGCTCAACATGAGAATTAAGTCATTCCCTGGGGCCACCTGAAAGAGTCCAATGTTAACTGCATTATGGCCCTGGGTTTTGATGTGCAGCTATTATTTTCCAAGCTTTGACTTTGAAGACATTGATCAAAAACTACCACCTTCTTCCACACACAAAAACCCTGTCAGAGGCCTGACAACACCTAATAACAATCTCCTTATGCTCACAAAGAAATGAATTTCAAAACCAGAAGATGTGAATGGCTAGGAGCCAGGGAGGAACTGATTTACCAAATGTACCTCTTATTTAGAATCCTTGTGAATGGAAACCATTTCTTTTTTTTTACACTCACATAGCTTTTTAATTGGGACATTTCTAATGAAAACTCCAGAAGACACACTCTGGCACAGCACAGGATAAAAGAGAAGGCAGAAATATGCCTTTTAAAGTTAATTTCATCATATTTGTTAGCAATAATAAACATAAGATTGCTTTCTAGCTTCTATAGAAATTCCTTATGAAGACAGGGATTTTTTTTTTCCAGGAATTGACTTCTGTGTCTTATTTATGTTCAAACTATGGAATACATTAGGAACCAGAACATTAAAATATATGTATGTATGCATATATAAACCCCTAGTAAAGTGCATTTTTGAAGTTAACCATTTTGTTTCTATTTTGTAAATGTTTGTTATGAATTCCGTTTTTCCTAATGCTAAATGGCAGAGTCTCACAACAGCTTTGAGAAGAAAATAATATATTTGAATTGATTGTCTTATCTTGAAAGGAGTAAAATTTAGTACATAATCTGACTGTGAGGGTTCTTGAAAGTAAAAGGAAAATATTTCCAATTTCTAGTGGCATAGATGAATCATAGCAAAAAAATTCTCTTTGTTTTCTACCTTTATTGTTTATGTGAAGGGATGTGAGTACAAAAGGGATAAAACCAAAAATACCACCATTAAACTTAACTAAAAATAAATAGATGTAACATGGAAGTTTGAATTATGCGCTCTCCTTTCTTTATACTTTCTTGCCTTTTTTTAAAATTGAACTGATATTAACTAAAACATTGTATACATTTTTAAGGGTTATAATGAATTGAACGATGAGAACCTCTCTGTGTAAATTCATCATGAATGATTCTAATAGGTTGCTTTGTGAGTCTGATCTACACCAGTTGATAGTCTGACTTCTTAGGCAAAGATTGAGCATAAAGAATACAAAATATTAGACTACTTTGCTGACTTACTCTTTTTGAAACTCGTTTTATCATTTGCAAATTTAGTATTACATAATTGGAATCTATAATGTGATTACATCACATAACAGATATAAAACCCCTAGTAAAGTGCATGATACATAATAACTAACTTTTAAAAGGTACCTATAATGAGGAAGAGATGACCATGCTCTTCATATATAAATGGTCCTTTAAGATGATAAAGTTTGGGAGGGAAATTTGTTGATAAATGGTCATTACTGCTTTCTTGCAATTAATTTACCTAAGATACAATGTTTAATTAAACTTCTTACTGAAATAGTTTAGTGTTTAATATGTGCTGCTCATGCTGTTATGATCTTTAACACTTCATAAAAGACTGTCACATACTTCCTGAGAGAAACTGGTTGCTGTCTTTTTAAAGACAGAATTTCAAGGAAATGTTTTCACACACATTAATTTGCTAAGGGTGGATATAGTCAGGGTAAGACAAATTACAAAGCTTATCTAAATCTCTGAGCATCAATTTACTTTAAATATCCTATGAGTTAAAAAAGTTTCATAAGTTCTGAGTCCTATTTACACAGTAGACTTAGATCCATTAGAGTAAACTAAATAAAGAGTGTGATTGCTTTTGAACATGTTCTTACGCAATTAACCACAATGGCACCAAGGTTTCTTGTTATAGTCTTTAAATCAACAGCTCTTCTTTATAAAGAATTGTTTAAATCAGTAAGCTCACAAAAGCAGTGTAATTTAATCAAACAGCCATCAGTGTATGTTACAGTGATTGGAGCTTTTGCAAAGTTTTGATTCAATTCCTCCCAACTACATTCAACCAGAGATTTGAAAAATGGTGATCATCTTTCTATGAATGGAAACCTTGCAGATTTATTTTCCTAATGGAAGTCTCATTTGTCACTGTTGTTTCAGAAGAAAGAAGCATCAATTTCCTAGTAAGAAATCCATAGCCACTTAAAAGAATAAATGGGATGATAATGAACTGAAGAACATATTAAGATTCCAACTCATATGACTGCCCCAGGAAAAAAAGTAACATAAATCAAAAACTTTAAAATACTCATTTACCTATTCAGTACATCACCTATAGTAATTTATTCTAAAGAGTCAATTTAAAATAGAGAAAATTTCATGTTCACATATTCATATTTCTCTTATTTGAATCAGAGAGGAGATGAAATATAAATGTTCTAAACTAGAAAAATTAAGAATCATTAAATGGTTAAATAATGGGAAATTAAAGTCTATTAGAACTGATGTTTGAAAAGGCTGTTAAAAATGAGTATGTTTATATCAAAATATGTTAAAAATATAAAGACAATATTAGTTTAGTCATTGTATGTGTAGATTAGAAGTAAATGCACCAACATATTAATACATCACCTTTGTAAGCCACTATGTGTTTTGAGATTTAGACATTTTGAAAATTACTAGGATACCATTACACTGACTTAAAAAATGTAACTCTAGAGCTTTGGAAGATTTTTCTTTTAGGAAAAAATACATTAATTGATAATTAAGAAAACATCAGAAAACAAAGTAAACACTAAGCCATACTTTAAAAAATCATATTCTAGCTTATAAAAGTCACAGAAGTAAACTTGAAAAAATTAAATTTTAGTGCACTGGAAATTATTTCTCAAAAATTTCAGAATACAAAGGAAAAGTATTATGATATGAGTGCTTATTCATACAACTTACAGGTAAGTACTGTGTATTCCATTCTTTATTTCAAAACTGTATTGTTTACTACACGCTAGGTAGTTATAATTGCATATAGAGGAAAATGGTTACTTCTACATTCCCTCTCTCTACTGGTTACCAGGTAAGCATGTTCAACTGATATGAAAGGAACTCAAAAACAACATACAGATTTCTTGTCTTCACAACTTTTGTCCCCTTGATAGTAGAACAGTATATTACCAACTGGCTCTTCGTTGTAATGGAGTAAGAGATGAGAGGATGTCTTATTTCTGAACATGAGCAGTGCTGTCAGTACAATTCTTGTACAATGAACTGTCTCGCTCAAGCAACAGAATATCCTCAGGAGGGAGCATTTACTGGTGGATACTGGTTTTGGTGGAGTAATAGCTCTTGACCGATTAACTGTAGTACTAAATATGTCGGCCCTTCATTCAGCAATACTCCAGGAAAGGTTATGTCTCAGAGGAGACAGACCTGTTTCTTCCCAGACCTGAGTGGCTGCCCTTTGACGAACCACATTCCAAAGACTGAAATATATGTCACCCTGCAGGCTGTGGCCTTTCAGCCATGGCAATGCTCAATTGCCTTTGAAAAACCTCAGGAAAAGAGCAGTGCAATTCAAACTCTCTTCAAAATTAAAGAAGCATGACATTAGCATACACACTATGGCCCTGGAAAACCTTAGAGTAGATGAGCCATATAAAGTGTGCTCACATATATTCTGAAACCATGGGGTGAATTGTATATATTTCTGCTTGAAGTAGAGTCTTTCTAGATCTCCAATCCTCTTGCCAAAACCTTCTCACCTACACACTAAACTATATATTTTAACTTTCTTTTACCACTGGTTAAGCCTAGGAAATTCTATCAGCAGGACAGATGCTACTAAGGGGTAGCAATGAAGATTTTTTGAGATGAAGAAAACTAATGAAAAATAACTTTGGATGAGATTTGGCACATGAAATGAACCACAGGTTTAAAAATATTCTTGGGCATATTGGTGGCAAAGGTGAAGCTAAGAGGGCCTTGCATAAGGTCTAGTGAATTGGTTACTATCAGAGACAGGCCTATACATACCTCTGCTGAGCCTCACTTCCACCCTTCTGCTGAGTGCTTGTTGTAGTAAATGAAAAAAAAAAGTGGCAGTTTGAGTTTAGTGCAGACAAGGAATTGGAGTGGAAATGGATAATGATAATAAAAAAAGACTGTGCATAGGTGTTTGTGAGTGTAAGAGAAATTCTATTTGTTTCCTTCCTCTACATTTTCCTGTCTGTACATTTCCCATTTTTCTGGCCATTTTATTTTTTACTTTATTTAGAATGAACGTGAAAGTGACATAGTTGTGGTACTTGTACACAGCTTAATTAAAAACATGTTTCTCCTTTCTCATAACCTCATCATCTGGTGAAACTGTTGTCACTGCTAAATTGTAGCTGTTAGCATCTCAGTGATTTATCAGAGCAGTTAGAGTACTCAATTGCTATTAGATGGAATAAAAGGTAAAAAAACCCCTATATATATATATAATTTGTATAAGGAGAGAACACAGTAATATATGAGAAGAGATGCAGACTTTGTTATGTACTGGAGAAGACAACAGACAAGAATTTCTTTTCTTTTTTTTTTTTTTCATTATAATTGATTTTTTTCCTTTACTGAGGCAACATTGGAACTTTACAATACAATGTTATGGGACTACAAGTCACATCTCTTCAAACGTAAGTCACCACTCTGCATCCACCACCAAAGTCCCTTGACTTTGGTTAAAAATTATGGGAATAGTAATAAGCTAATTCAAATAAGGTATTTTTATCAGCAGGTAGCCTTGTTGCATTCTGACAGTTCTTAACTAAGTTTGGGGTAAATACAAAGGAGAAAAAGGTGAATACCATGACCTTAAATGTCACTTTGTGTCCCTTTGATACTTCTACTGGCTGGAGCTGGACAGTATTCAGTTCAAGGTTGAGGTCTATGCAAAAATGTTCAGGATACAGATTCTTTAAATTTTATTAGGAATAATTTTTTAATTTTAATTGATTATATATGTATATATATTTACTATATTATTTATTTTATTTTACATGGTTATCTCCCCTGGAGTTCTCCCACCACCTTATCACCTGTGAACCACAGTCTTAGCTTTCGTGCCCCTCCCACTCCCAATTTCCCCCTTCTCCATCTCATGCTCTATGCTTCAATCTTGCTAAAAATTAGTTTTATATTTTTCTTGTTTGTTTGTTTTCCCTTTGTCCCTCATATAAGTGAGACCGTCACTTATATTTTGTTTTTTCTTTCTGGCTTATTTCTGCTAGCATTGTATCAAGGTTCTCCCACCATCTTGTCACTCTTGAACCATTAAGAAATCTCTGGTGCTCATCCCTCCCTCGCTTTTACCTCCTCTCCCCCTCCTTTGCTTTATTCTTTAGTTCTACTGTTAGTTTGTCAGTTTTAAGTTTTTCTTCTCCTTTTGTTTGTTTGTTTGCCCTATATCCCTCATATTGGTGAGAACAGTCAGTATATCTTTTTCTTTTAGGCTTGTTTCCACTAGCATGATTCCATGTTATCACAAATGCATTAAATTTGTCTTTTTGATTGCTGAATAAAATTCCATTGTGTAAATATACCACAACTTTCTGATTCATTCATCTGTTTTGTAGCTTTTAGATTATTTCCATATTCTGGCTATTGTAACTAGTGCTGCAATAAACATACAAGTCAGAAAAGTGTTTCTAAGACATGTAAGTGATGCAAGTGCTCTAGCTTTGGGTATTAAAATTAGGATTGTCTTTGCCCACAATGACCCACATATTTTATACTCTTCTCTTTCACAAGTAATAAATGGCTTATTTTTTTAAAAAAAAATCTTATCAGGCTCTAACTGACATACAATATATTTATTGCATATAATTCACTACTTTTGACCTATATAGTCAAAAAAAAATAAAATTATCACCATGTTTAAATAATTCACATTCTTAATCTCTAAAATTTTTCTTTGATCCTTTCCTTGATTCTTTGATATTATCACTGCTGCATTACCTTACCATAACTTGTTTCCAGAATTACTACAGTTGTCTATGTAAATTGTATCATATATTATATACTGGTTTTTATTTCTTCCTCTCAGGATAGTTGTTTTTTTAATTTATTCATGTTGCATCATGTTTCCTTATACTTTCATTTGTAACTAAACAGTATTCCACTATATGACTATCTAACCTATTTATGGACATTTATGTTTTTCTAGTTTGCTGCTATGGTCAATTTGTTGCCTTTGTTTCTTTTCGGTTTATACTTAAGCATGGCATGGCTGGTCATAGGGTAAGTGTAGGTATGTTTATTTTTGAAGAAGCTGTCAGCTGTATTCCAAAGTTGTTGAACTTCACATTTTTGTCAGCAGTGAATGAGAGTGCATCTGCTCTGTATTTTTGCTAATACTCAATATGGTCAATCTTTTAAATTTTAGTCACTCCTAACAGATGTGGAGTGGTATTATGTGGTGAAATATATGCATTCCCCTAGTGACTAATCCCGTTCAGTTATCTTGTGCTTATATAGTTTCATGTACTTTTGTTTGTGATGTGTTTGTTCAAATTTTTTGCTCATAAAAAGAAAAAAAAATGGTTGCTTTTCCTTATTGAATTTTGAAAACCATTATACCTTTGTTTATGATTGTCTGTTTATGGGTGAGTCTTTTTAATGCTCTATTCTGTTATATTGATTTTTTTCTATTTTCTTTTTACCAATTCTACATTGTTTTGATCACTATAAGTTAATAATTCCTGAGATATTATTAATATTGCAAGTTCAACCTTTTTCAAAGATGTTTTGGCTACTCTCATTAAGTTTTTGTCTTAAAATTCTAAAGACATAATTACACCAAGCTGAGGATTCAATTTCTTTCATGTTCCAAGTCTTTAAAATAATAGAAAAAGGGATTTATTTTCTCACTAGGTTATCCCTTGTACTTTAATAAACAATGTAGCACTAAAAACTCATTTTTTCATACATTGGATGTGAATCCTACAGTTAGGGATAACTAGATTTTAGGTAAGGATGCCTTGAGCAAATATGTAACAGTGTGACAAAGTATGCATATGATGAAATCCACAGAGTATGGAAATTACTAGAGTTCTAAACCTTGGTTGTATATGAATGATCATCTTGAGAATTTAAAATGCTCAAATTAAAATAATCACACTACATAGACTAGAATTTCTATGTCCTTTGGTAGTTCCACTGCTTCGGACTGGTAAACAATCTGATAGCATCTCTGGATATGGATATGGGAGGACGGTAAAGGTGGTGATGGTGTGAAATGGGTGAGCAGGAAAGCGTTTGGATTGACTAGCAGTGTCCACCCTCGATGTCACTAGGTGGAATGGAAAAAAGATGTCATCATTACGTGCCTTACTAGGGACAGACTGAATTGCTTGTTCTGAGTTGAATATTACTTCGAAGTAGTGACAGAGCTGATTCCCCTTTCCATTAAAAACACTCTGTATATTCTGCCTTAAATAACAATAACCGAACCCAAACTTGCATGTTCAAATAAACAAAAGGATCGGAATGTGAATCAGTTCTCACTATTTTCACTTAGCTCTATAGCTCATTCAAAATTAAGCATGTTTCAGGTGGGTATTGTCACTGTCAAACTATGCTTTCTCCCTAACGTTGGTCATGCAGCTTTCCTGAAGACTGCTCCAGAGAAAAAGGAAAAAAAGAAAAAAGAACAGAAAAAAGAAAACCTTACGTTTAAAATGTCAAACTTGCTCAAGAGAAACCTGGCACTGGAGGAAAAACACTTCGAATCTTGCTTAATTTAAGGTCAGGAGAAAGGAAGAGAACGTGAAGATTATTTTATAAAAATGCACGTTGAAGGATTGATGGGAAAGAAGTCAAGAAGGACTTTTTTAGGCAAGGGGCATTTGTCGCCCTTGAGGACAGTTTCCTGTGTCTCCCACCTTCCCTCCTCCCAAGCCACCCTCCTCTCCGCCCCGGCCCTCCCTTCTGGGCCCCATCTCTTGGCAGACAGACTTGGTGGGCGGAGTAGCTGCTCCCGCGTGACTCTCTCTGGCTCAGAAGGCGCCTGGAGACTCGAAGAGGCGCACCGCGCATCTGTGCCTCTTCGCGTCTCCAGCTCTGCGCAGCGGTCGTCCCCAGCTCGCGGCGGCAACTGTGTAAAACTCCGTCGTGTGTGGGTGGGAGGCAGCGGGGCAGGCGCCCGGCTTCCCGCCCCTCGTCCCGGCCGGGACCGCAGCGGACGGCGCCCTCGCCCGGGGCTGCTCTCCAGACGCGTCTCCGGGATGCAGCAGTCACCGTGTGCGAGCGGAGCCCGCAGCGGCAGCGGCCGAGCCCACCTGGCCCCGGGACTGGTGGTGGCGGCCCCTCCGCCCGGGTCCCCCGCGTTGCCCGTCCCCCCTGGGATTCCGGTTCCTCCAACTTTGCTGCGGCCGCCCAGCCTCTTCTTGCGGGCGGCCGCCGCCGCGGTCACCAGTGGAAGCGGAGGCTGCGCGCAGGCTCCGGACCTGGAGCGCGTGGTGGGCTGCGGGTACCCGCGGACGCCCAAGTGCGCCCGGTGTCGCAACCACGGCGTGGTGTCGGCACTCAAGGGCCACAAGCGCTTCTGCCGCTGGCGGGACTGCGCGTGTGCCAAGTGTACCCTGATAGCCGAGCGCCAGCGCGTCATGGCCGCCCAGGTGGCGCTGCGCCGGCAGCAGGCGCAGGAGGAGAGCGAGGCCCGGGGGCTGCAGAGGCTGCTGTGCTCTGGCC